>CAKNXH010064392.1:42317-61569 GCA_932178445.1 Andricus quercusramuli | reverse complement strand
GAATTCCTTGAATATGCTGAATTCCCTGAATTCGTTTAATATTTTGAATTTCCTGAAATCCTTGAACATTCTGAATATTCTGAAGTGAATGAATGAATTCGTAGATTGCAATTAATAACTGTCAAGAAAATTGGAGGGTTAAAATGTAATTATAAAAAAAACGCACCTGCAATATTTTCCTAACTTGCTGAGCGACTTCCGCCCTTGGTCCCAATTCCAGGAGCCTTCTCGCAAAGGACGCAGCCGTCTTGAAATTCTTCAGCTTGAAGAACATATTCACAGCAGTCCGAAGAGTCAAAATTTGATGTACAGGTTGCAAATTGCAATGCGTAAAATAAGCAGCCATCTCGCAAACTCTCTTCTGCTCCGCTAAACTAGCCTTTGGCAAACTCTTCCTCTCAGTTTCCATCTTCAAACCCAGAATATACTCCCGGCAAATCTGAATCAGCTGCTGAGCTTCGGCAATATCCTGCCTCGTATCCACAACCAAAAACGGAACACTCAACAGAATCCCTTGAAGTTTCTCGGTCGCTTCAACAAATTTACCACTCGTCGTCAGTTGGTAGCATGCTTGAAGTCGCTGGACCAAATCTGTGAGTCGCAAACCAACCGCTGGTAATCCTGTCTTGAGCGTGGCTTCTTTCCAGTTCCTCAGGGGATGATTGTACAATGAAGGAATGCTGGGAAGCAAAGAATAGGAGGTACGAGATCGTGCAAAAGTGCTCATGAAAAGTGATTGGTAGGGCTGGAAGTTCACAACTCCCACTTGTTCGTAGAGCAAAGTAGAGGCAGATTTGAAAGAACCGGCTAGGACGTGATCAACGGGGAGTTTGGAATTATTGACCCAGTGTTGAACAGGAGGAACTCCCTTGGTTGGTGGGGCATAGTAGCCTTCGTCTGTGGATGCGTTGGTAGCTTCAAGTTCGGGTGGAAGATCCACATCTTCAACTTCCCAACCTGCAGACTCTTCGCCTTCGTTGACGCTTTTTGCGTCCTCGGCATCCTCTTCATCCATGCCAAGTTCGTCGTCATTTCCCCATCCCTCAACGACATTTTCGTCCTCTTCGGCTGGAGCCAGGGCTGCGGAGACTTGAGTCTTGCCTCGAGACATCATTGCACCTTCGAAGAATCCTTTGGAAACGGTCAACAAGGGCCAGTTATTTTCGGCTTGTTGGACAGGAACTGGAGGGCAAAGATAGATCGCCCCATCCTCAAGGTCCACGAGTTCATCCTTCATCGATTCGTACAGGACATCGTCATCTTCGTTCGCGATGCCGTGGATTTTTTCGGTGACGTATGCGAGAGAGGACTGACCAGAATTCTGGAAATGAAATAATAAAGATAAATGGAAAAAGTAAGGCAATTCAAAGCCTTTTTAACAAAATAGATGAATTTCTAACCAAATAGTTCAATTTTCAATCCAAAAGATGAATTTTTAACCAAGAAGAGTGATTTTCTACCATAAAATACGAATTTTCAACAAAATATATAAATTATCAACTAAAAAATATCAATTTAAGAAAGAAACGACTTTGCATATTTTAAACAAAACAATTTTTATTTTAAATAAAAAACTGCGGAATTCAACAAGAAGAGACGACTTTTCAACCAAAAAGTTGAATTTTCTGCAAAACAATTGAATTTTCATCCCTAAAATATGAATTGTCAACCAAAAAGAGCAATTTTCTACTAAAAAATAGTAATTTTCAACAAAATAAATAAATTATCAAACTAAAAAAGATCAAATTTTCAGGAAAAAAAAACGAATTTTCGATAAAGTAGTTCAATTTTCAACCAAAGTGACGAATTTTAACTAAAATTACGAATCTTTGACAATTTTTTTTATTAACAAAGTATTTAAATTTTTAACAAAGTAGTTAAATTTTCAACAAAAAAGGTGAATCCTCCACTTTCAACCAAGTAATCAAATTTTCAACCACATAATTAAATTTTTAACCAAAAAAGAATAGTTTACAACCAAAAAGATAATAGTAGACGTTTCAACCAAAAGTCGCCGAATTTTCAAACAAAAAAGACAAATTTTTAAAGAAAAAAGGTTTTTATTTTAAATTAAAAAAAAGCTGAATTCTTCCAAAAAAGCTGATTTTTCAACAGAATATTTTAATGATCAACCAAACCTTAAGAGATGAATTTTCAAATAAAAATACAAATTTTCTGGAAAACAAATAATTTTTCCAAAAAAAAGTTAATTTTCAACCAAACAGTTGAATTTTTAAACAAGAAGAATGATTTTCTACCAAAAAATATGAATTTTCAACAAAATAAATAAATGATAAACTAATTTGAACCCAAAAAGACGAATCTTCAAATAAAAAAATGAATTTGGAGTATTGATGTTATTTTGTCGATCAGGGTAATTAATTTAACTTTGCCGAATACTGGTACAATATTTTTTTTTTTAGAAATGAGAAAAAATCTACCTCGACCCAAATTTTGTCTTGTTTCTACAAAAAACATAAATACTTAAATTTTTCACCAAAAATATTAATTTCTAACTAAGAGGATTAATTTTAATAAATTTAAATTTAGAATTTAAAATTTAAAGATTTTTCGGGTTTCAATCGTGTGCGAAACTATGAATGTTGCCGACGTTTCGTGAACATTGCAGTTCACATCTTCAGGGCTGACCTGAAACTGAGGTTTCAGGTTATGTTGTTCTTATATATGTATTCTCTACGATGCCTGTGATTGGCCAGAGTGCCCCATGGTGGGGACTGCTTGAACTTGATTGGCCAATTAAGTCTTTTTTAAAAAACCCGGGAGGATGGAAAGCCAAATCGGATTGGTATTATATCCATTGTCTCTATTGATGTTATTAGGGTGTTTCAAGATTTCGATTGCTTCTCTATGTTTTCTTGGGAATTTATTAGACGTTTTAGCGATGACGGTTGTTTTGTCAAATAAGATACTATGTCCTGTTTCGATATGATGCTCAGCTACTGCTGATTGTGTGAAATGTTTTAGCCTAACTTTACTCTCATGTTCCTTTACACGTTGACTTACCGCCCTCCCGGTTTCTCCAATATAGACTTTACCACAAGAACAAGGGATTTGATATACTCCCGGATCACTGAAAGGTTCCTTTTTATCTTTAGGGTTGTTTAAAAGTTGTCCTATTTTTGCAGGTGGTTTAAATATAGTTTGGATGTTGTGTTTGTTGAGAATTCTTCCTATTTGTTCCGTGATACCTTGAATGTAGGGTAGGGTGGTGGTTGTTTTCCTCTCTCTTTCTTTATTAGGTTGTGTTGACTTGTTTTCTTGAGTGTATTTTCTTATTGCTTTATTAATTTGTTTGTTTGTGTAATCGTTTTGTATTAGGATTTGTTTAACATTTTGTAATTCCTTTTGTAAGTTATCTTTATCTGTTATGGAGACAGCTCTGTATACAAGGGAATTGATGACCGATTGCTTTTGAGATGGGTGGTGGTGGGAGGAGGCATGCAGGTATCTGTTTGTATGCGTGGGTTTTCTGTAAACTTCATGTCCTAATGTGTTATCAGATCTTTTATAAACTAGTACGTCCAAGAAAGGTAATTTTCCGTTTTGTTCAATTTCCATAGTGAACTTGATATTAGGGTGTATTTTATTGATGAAATCGAAAAATTTGTTTAGTTCTTCTAGTCCATGTCTCCAGATGACAAAAGTGTCGTCAACGTAACGGCACCAGAATTCCGGTTTAAGCTTGGATTTGTTAAAGATTTTAGTTTCTAAATTTTCCATAAAAATGTTAGCTATTACAGGTGAGATTGGAGATCCCATTGCTGCTCCTGAGGTTTGTTCGTAGAATTGGTTATTGAAAGAGAAATAGGTATTAGTAAGACAGTGTTCTATTAAAGGTGTGAGATTGGAGGGGAAGTTTGCAAAGGATTTAATAATATCGATTGTATCAGAGATTGGTACTTTTGTAAAGAGAGATACTACGTCGAAACTTACTAGGATGTCTTGGGGTTGAATGTGAATCTGTTGTATTTTTCTGATGAAGTCAAAAGAGTTTTGGATGTGTGTGATAGAGTTTCCTGTGAAAGGCTTAAGTTTTTTGGCGAGAAAGCGTGCTAGGTTGTAAGTTGGAGAGTTTATTGCGCTGACGATCGGCCTGAGCGGGATGTTGTTTTTGTGAATTTTTGGGAGTCCGTAAAGTTTTGGAGAGATAGGATTAGTAGGGTTTAATTTAGATATTGTATCGTCGTCAAGATTTGAGTCTTTTAGGAGGCTTTTTGTTTTTCTGGTTATTGTTTTTGTGGGGTCTTTTTTAAGCTTTTTATATGTATCGTCAGTAAGAAGGTCCATGATTTTGTTGTTATAGTCTTCTTTATTCATTATTACTGTTGTGTTGCCTTTGTCTGCGGGTAATATTATGATGTCTTTATTCTGATTGAGTTCTTTAATAGCTGTTTTTTCTTGTTTTGTTAAGTTTGAGGAAGGGAGTTGGGCTTCGCGTAAAATGTTGGCTGTCCTACGTCGTATGTCATTTGCTTTTTCGGGTGGAAGGGTGTATATTGTGGATTCCAAATTGCTGATGATTTCTTCTTTTGGGATTTTGGAGGGAGCGACTGCAAAATTATGTCCTTTAGATAAGGCTGAAATCATTTCATTGCTGAGATGATGGTTAGAGATGTTTTTTACTGTATTAGTTAATGGCGCGTGCTTTACTGGAAGTAATTTGTCAAATTTTATTTTTTGTTTCTCAGTGCAAAAGTCTTTAATCCGTTGGGATTGGTCAAATGATATGCGGTCCAATGTGGACCAAATGTCAAATCTGAGAGTGTTTGATAGAAAAAGATGAAGTTTTAATAGTTTATTGGAGGTAGTATGCAAGTCAAATTTGGTATGTTGTATCCTTTCTTTTAAGAGAAGCAAACTTGTTTTATGTAGAATTGATTTGGATTTAGATGTTCCCAAATACAAAAACTATATTTAAACCACCTGCAAAAATAGGACAACTTTTAAACAACCCTAAAGATAAAAAGGAACCTTTCAGTGATCCGGGAGTATATCAAATCCCTTGTTCTTGTGGTAAAGTCTATATTGGAGAAACCGGGAGGGCGGTAAGTCATCGTGTAAAAGAACATGAGAGTAAAGTTAGGCTAAAACATTTCACACAATCAGCAGTAGCTGAGCATCATATCGAAACAGGACATAGTATCTTATTTGACAAAACAACCGTCATCGCTAAAACGTCTAATAAATTCCCAAGAAAACATAGAGAAGCAATCGAAATCTTGAAACACCCTAATAACATCAATAGAGACAATGGATATAATACCAATCCGATTTGGCTTTCCATCCTCCCGGGTTTTTTAAAAAAGACTTAATTGGCCAATCAAGTTCAAGCAGTCCCCACCATGGGGCACTCTGGCCAATCACAGGCATCGTAGAGAATACATATATAAGAACAACATAACCTGAAACCTCAGTTTCAGGTCAGCCCTGAAGATGTGAACTGCAATGTTCACGAAACGTCGGCAACATTCATAGTTTCGCACACGATTGAAACCCGAAAAATCTTTAAATTTTAAATTCTAAATTTAAATTTATTATAATGAATCATCGTGAAAGTATCAAATCTATTATTAGGATTAATTTTCTAAAAAAAATAAAATAATATTCAACCAAAGAGATGAATTTCGGACCAATATGATGAATCTTGAAACAAACAAAAAAATGAATTTTTAACAAAGTACTTGCAATTTTAACTAAGTAGTTAAATTTTCTACCAAGAAAGAATAATTCTCAACAAAAAATGCAATGGTTGACATTTCATCCAAAAAATATTTTAAATTTTAAATAAGAAATAGTTTTATTCATCCAAAACAAGCGAATTTTTAACAAAATAGTTGATTTTTCAACCAAAAAAGATTACTTTTTAACAAAATTGTTAAAATTTCACAAAATAATTAAACTTTCCATCAAGTAATGAAATTTTCAACCAAATAATTAAATTTTTAACTAAAAAGAAATAATTTACAACCAAAAATATAATAGTAGACTGAATTTTTAACAAACAAATTCAACTTTTAACCAAGTAGTTGAATTTTCAACCATAAAACATGAATTCTCAACAAAAAATGTAATAATTGATATTTCATTCAAAAAAATTTGTATTTGAAATAAAAAATAGTTGAATTCATCCAAAAATGAATACATTTTCCAGCAAATGGTTAATTTTCCAACCAAAAACGATTTTACAGTTAGGAAATAAATAAAATTTCAATCAAACAGTTGCATTTTCAAACCCAAAGGACGAATTTTTTTACAAAAGGATTGAATTTTTAACAATAAAGTAATTTTAAACCAAAAGGGATGACTTTTTAACGAAATTGTTGAATTTTCAACAAAAAATGAAACTTCCAACCAAATAATTTAATTTGTAACCAACAAAAATGAATTCTCCACAAAAAATATAATAGTAGACGTACAAACCAAAAATCTATTAATTTTTGAACAAAACAGAATAATTTACAACGAAAACAGATTTTAATTTAAAAAAAAAAACAGTTGAATTCTACCAAAAAATAAGCTTTGTCAACAGAATATTTTAATGCTCAACCAAACTTTGAGATATGAATTTTCAAATAAAAACTACGAATTTTCTACGAAATAGTTCAAATTTATACTAAAATAGTTGAATTTTTAACGGAAAATGACGAATTTTGCAACAAAAAAGATTTATAATTTAAATCAAAAACAGTTGATTTCAATAAAAAAACATTCATTTTTGAATAATCTTTTTAAAACATTTTCAACCAAAAAGATGAAATTTCTACCAGAAGAGATGAATTTTAAAACCAAAAAGACGAATTTTCTACAGAATAATTAAATTTTCAACAAAAAAGTTACTTTTTAAGCAAACAGTTGAATTTCCTATGAAATAGATCAACTTTCTACTAAAATAGTTGAATTTTCGAGAAAAAAGATGACTTTATACAACAACAAAAAATTTTCAACTAAAATAGATCATTTTTCTACCAAAAATTAAAACGCTAAATTTTTAGTTAAAAAAGTTAATGTTCAACCGAGGAGATGAATTTTTAACTACAATGATGGAATATTTAACTGGCATATTTAAAATTTCAATTACAAAAATTAATTTCAAACAAAAAAAAATAATTTCAATCAAAATAGTTAAATATAGACACATAAAGCTACTTTTACAAATAAAGAATCATGACTATTTAATTTTCTTTCGCAATCCTGAAAAAAAGGTAAGCAAGGTCTCGGAAAATTTCAAAATAGATGAATTTTAAAACCAAAAAGTCGAATTTTCTACAAAACAATTACATTTTCAACAAGACAGTTAATTTTTAAGCAAACAGTTGAATTTTCTATCTAATAGTTTAACTTTTCACTAAAATAGTTGAATTTTCAACCAAAATGGTGAATGTAAACCATCAGAACAACAAATTTTCAACTAAAACAGATGATTTTTTAACGAAAAATTGAAACGCTAAATTTTTAGTTAGAAAAATTAAAGTTCAACCGATGAGATGAATTTTTATCTAAAATTATGGAATATTCATGTGGCATAGTTAAATTTATCAATTAGAAACATTAATTTCAAACAAACAAAAAAGACTAATTTTTAAGAAAATAGTTAAATACAGTTACATAAAGCTTCTTTCACAAATCAAGAACCATTATTATTCAATTTTATATTGCAATCTAAATAAAAAGTTAAGCAAACTCTCGGAAAATTCCCTGATTTGAAAAAAAATTCCCTGACAATTCTAGGTTAATGGTAATAAATTTAAAAGAAGGTTATCAGAGACCAGTTACCAGATGAAATTCTCATATTTAATCCAAAATTATTCCTCTAAACACAAGCGTGACATGATATTCTCAACTTTTTGATCTTCACCCATATAGGAATAATGAATTTATTTTCATTACCTTGAGAATCTTTGCTCGTTCATAAATATCTCCCAGGAGAAGACTTCCCTGATACTGTCCAGAAACATCCTTGCGGATTTCCGCAATCTTCGTCATTTTCCTCAGTTTGTCCAGATTGCCAGTGATGAGATAAAGGAAAGCCAGTTTCTCAAAGTTCTTCGTCCTCTGGTAGCACATCTCCACCACCTGGTGATTGCCCTGGAGAAGAGCCGCATTAGCCAAACTTTCCCAGCAAGACTTCTGATCAAGTGACCTGGCAGCTTCGAGCGCAACCTCTATATTCCCGCATTCCAGGGCCAAACCAAACCTCGTCTTCTCATCCTTGACGAAGTGCAGAGCAACTTCTGGATATCCTTTCTGCTGAAGATAGGCAATGATCGACTGTCCAACGAGATTCGCCGTACGAACCATGTGCAACACTTCCTCATACTTTCTATTGATCAGTGCCAGTTTGAATTTGTATTCCGTCGGGTCTATCCTCAAAATTCGTGGTCGGCATTCCCGATCGAGACAGTAAACTTGGTTACCCTTGACTTTCGTCACGTAGATTGGTAAATCCAAAGTACGTATGATTCCGTGATCTCCGTTGTTGATCGCGTACTTGATGTGATTGCTCGTGGTGTAGATGAAGACACCAGATTCATCCCAAGAGCCGGATTTCACTCTTGTATTTTCGTGGATACAACAGAGAGATTCGAGACGACGATTGCAGATGTTAACGGAATGTTTGGCTAGGAGAGCAACGTAGGACATGTCGGCAGACCAAACTACGTATCTGCATTTGGAAATTTTTACTTCAGCTAGTGTCCTTTTCTGCTGCACGTCAAAGAGGATTACTTGATCAGCGTCTCGTAAAAGTAGCATTCCGGTTCCGGCGTAGAAGATCTCGTCGCAGTTTGGAATTTGTACTTTCTTGGTGACCTCGTTCTTCAGATTCTTGATGACCAGCTGCAAGAAAAATAGTAATTTTATTCAATAGAACATTGCTTTAAACCCCTTTCTTTTAAAAAAATTCGGTTTATTTTCCAAAATTTTGTTACATATTTTGCGGAAATTCTTATATGAATTGAGAACATTGTATATGATTTACAAAAGTTTCCTTAAAGCGAGAAAATTCCAGTGAATTCAATATGAATGACACCATTTTTTTCACTTACTTACAGTTCTTTAAAATAGGCAGATTATTTTATTCATTTACAATATTTTGATATAACACTGAACGCTTTTTCAATATTTTTTTCAGTCATACAGATATTGAAATTACTTAATGTAAGTACTAATTGAAATTGAGAAATTTAAAACTTTTCTCAGTACCATAAATAATACAAAATACTATCATTAATACAATATAAAAATTTCAAATAACTATTTATTTGTTAAAAGTTTTTGAACAGTTAACTTCTAACTGAATTTAAATTTTGAGAACTGTGAACAAGGAAATAAGTATTATCAGTTTGTTGTTTAAATTTATATGAATATAATTTTTATAAGATTCTTGAGAAAATTAAAATTTTGTTTGAATATTTCAGATGTGTCAAAAAAGAATCTAGAAGAGTTTGAAGACATTTATTTTATTTTATAGGAATTTACAAAATATTAGCAAAAATTCGAGTCTTTTTAAAATAAGTTTAGGACTTTTAGAAATTTGGAAGAAATCAAGAAATATCTGATAAATTTTTAGAAAATTTGCCAAATTTTTAAATATTTCTAATCTATTTAAAATGTCTTAACTTCCTAAAAAGATTTTTAACTGACTTGAATTTTTCTTCAAATTTTGAAAATCATTCAAATGTTAAAAAATTGCCTCATAATCTTCTAAATTTTCCCAGGAATCTCAAACAAAATTGTTTATTCTCTTGAATAAACGTTTAAAGTTTGAAATTCTTTTTGAATCTCTTCAGTTCTTCAAAATATTTCTTAAATTTACTTGATATTTTTTTTATTTTTTAATCTTAACAAATTGAAACAGCTTGCTTTAAAATCTTCTACGCTCTTTTTCAAATTTTTAGGATGTCGTTTGAAATATTTAAAACCCTTTTTTAATTTTCTCTTGAAGTTCATTTTTTAAAATAAAATATCATTCAAAATTTTCACACGCATCTTAAGAAAATGCTGTTTTTTAATCTTTTCGGACCTTCCAAATCTTCTAATCGTTAAAAAATATTCAAATTTTTCCTGCATTTTGTTAAATTCTGCGAAATTGAAAAAATTGCCTTAAAATCTTTCAGTTTCTTCTTTGACAATTTCAGCTTTTGAAAGGTTTTGAACTCTTTTTAAATATTCTTTTAGAAGTAATTTTTCGAATTAAAAAAACACTTTAATTTTTCTTAGGAAAACATTTTTTTTTTCATTTTCGTGAAGCCTTACAAAATTCTTAAAAAATCTTTACAAGTTTCAATTATTTTTATTCGCACAGTTTGGTTGAAAATTCATGTAATTTGTTGAAACTTCTTTTTTTTTAAAGAAAATTAATCGTCCTGGTTGAAAATTCATATTTTTGATTGAAAATTCAACTATTTGGTGAGAAAATAGTGTCTTTTTTTATTGTCTAACGATTTTTAAAGAAACCTTTGAAATATTTGTGAAATATTTCCAAATATTTGTAAATTCGTTAAAATTTACTTAGAAACTTTTCGAAATCTGGGAAATTTTTTCAAATCTTTTGAAATTTGTATGAAATATTTCAAATATTTGTCAAAGCTTTCTTTGACCTTTGTTTGTGAAATCTTTTGAGTTCGTTTAATATCATTGAAATCTTTTAATGTCTTCTGAAATTTGATGAAACCTTTTGAAACAGTTTAACATCTTTGAAATATTTGTAAAATCTTTCGTATTCATTTGAAATTATTGAAATATTTAAAATCGTTTGAAATATTTTTAAAAATATTTTTTTTATATTTTTTTAAAAATATTTTTAAAATCTTTCTGTAACCTTTGTTTGTGAAATCTTTTTTATTCATTTGAAATCATTGAAATCTTGAAATTTCTGTGAAATTTTTTAGAATCTTTTAAAATTTTTGTAAAATATTTAAAATCCTTGAAACCTTCGTGAAACTTTTTGTGAAAGCGTTGAAATCTCTTGAAATACTTAAAATTTGTGTGAAACCTTGAAATCTTTGTGCAATTTTTTGGAATCTTTTGAAATTTGTATTAAATCTTTGAAATATTTTTGAAATCATTCTTTAAGCTTTGTTTGTTTGTGAAATCTTTTGAGTTCGTTTAAAATCATTGAAATCTTTTGATATATTCTGAAATTTGGTGAAACATTTTGAAATAGTTTAAAACCTTTGAATTATTTTGTGAAATCTTTCGTATTCATTTGAAATTATTGAAATATTTAAAAATCGTTTGAAATCCTTGAAACGTTTTGAAAACCTTCAAATTTTTGTGAATTCGTTGAAATCTCTCAAAGTACTTAAATTTTTTTGTGAAATCTTGAAATCTTTTGAAATTTTTATAAAATCTTCGAAATATTTTTAAAATCCTTCTATAACCTTTGTTTGTGAAATCTTTTGTGTTCATTTACAATTATTGAAATCTTGAAATTTCTGTAAAATCTTTTAGAATCTATTTAAATTTTTGTTAAATATTCAAAATCCTTGAAATCTTTATGAAAAATTTGAAATATTTGTGAAAGCGTTGAAATCTCTTGAAATACTTAAAATTTTTGTGAAATCTTGAAATCTTTCGGCATCTTTTGAAATTTGTATGAAAGCTTTTAAATATTTTTGAACTCTTTCTTTAATTTTTGTTTGTGAAATCTTTTTTGTTCGTTTGAAATTATTGAAATCTTCTCGAATTTGACGAAGCCTTTTGAAATAGTTTAACAGCTTTGAAATATTTGTGAAATCTTTCGTATTCGTTTGAAATCACTGAAATATTTGAAATCGTTTTAAAATATTTGGAATCTGGCATACTGTACCCTTTTTGAAATCTGGAATTCTTGTATTCTATTGAAATCTTTATGAAACTTTTATGAAATTAGTAAAAAAATTGTGAAATCTTTCTGAAGTCTTTTGTATTAACTTGAAATCATAAAAATATTTTTAATCTGTGTAAAATCTTGGGAAATTTTAGAAATCTGCTTTACTATAACCTTTTTAAAATCTTTAAAATCTTTGAAATCATTTGAAAATTTTTAAATCTTTGGCAATGTTTGAAATCATTGTGAAATCTTTTAAATCTGGAGTACAAGCCTTTTTCAAATCTTTCGAAATATTTGTGAAATTTTTCTTAAGTCTTTGTTTGTGAAATCTTTTTTATTAGTTTAAATCATTGAATTATTTGAAATCTTCGTGAAATCTTTTCAAATCTACTAAAATGTTTTGAAACATTTGTAATGTCCCCTTTTTCAAATCTTTGAAATACATTAGATTTTTTGAAAATTTTAAAAGCTTTATGAAATAGTTGTGAAATATTTGAAATCTGATGTACACGATCTTTTTTAAATCTTTGAAATCCGTGACATATTTGTGAAATGCTAAAATCCTTTAAAATATTTTTAAATCTTTGAAATATTTTGAAAACTTTTGAAATCTTTAGTAATGTTTTGTAATCTGGTGTTGGCCATAACTCATTCTAATTTTGAAACTGAATCAACATCGAAATATTCAACTAATAATTTTTATAATTTGTAGGTTGAATATCACAAAAAAATTTTTTACTTTAACTTTATATATTAGCGGAAACGAAATTAAAAACTTATAGAATTATTCACAATATTAGAGTCTCTTCATTGCAATCTATGAAATAATTGGCAAAGTCCACAAAAAATGCCTAGAAATCTCTTTATTTATTCTCTAATCAGTAAAAGATAAATTATACCTTCATAAATAAAAAACGGTTCAGTAGCAAGATTTCTTCTAAACGAGATGTTTCTTTCATAATATACTAGAAGATTCAAATTACTTTTCGCATTTCAATAAAATAACCGTTTTAAAATAAAAAAATAAAAATGTAATTCAAAGTTCTCGTAAAAAATTCTAGGTCGCTGGACACCCAAGTAATAATTATACTTACAGTATATGCTCTGTCTAAAACCGCAAATCTGTTCCTCGCAACCCAAATAGCAGTGATTCCCGACGCCCTTTTGGTATCCGCATCTGAACTCGAGTCCCCTTCTCGTGGAATCGTATAAAGATCATAAGTGCTGCTTTCAATATTAGATGCATTCCTCGTGCAAATCAGAACCGCATTTTCCGCCTGATTATAAGACATACTGTAGGGAGGAATTTTTCCACCTCCACGAATTTGCATAATAGAAACATCCTTCGATGTTGTAAAATCTAATTTTCGCAAAAAGCGTTCCTTGACATAGAAGAGAATATTTCCGCAAACTGCATACGCTGGACGTTCTCTTTCCAGTTTAAAAATAATCATTCCTGAATCATGTCCAGCGGCAAACAGATTCAAAGTAGGATGAGCCGCCAAGACCCAGAATCTCTCATGTTCTCGTCTAAAGGTGTGCAGGCAAGTTCGTTTTGTCATGTCCCAAACTCTGATACTCTTGTCCTCAGAGTTGGACAAAATAATGTCCTGTCTTGGATGGAACAAAACGCAAGAAACGTTGTTGTAATGTCCTCGACAAACGTCCACCTCCCACGCCTTCAAGTCGTTCATTCGCCAGATTTTTATCTGGCGATCGTCGGCTCCGGAAACTATCAAGGGCAAGGTTGGGTGAAAACTGGCCCAGTTCACTCCACGATCGTGTCCTTCCAAAACGTGTTTAACTAGAGCGTCGGCTTGACCGAACAGATCGGTTGCTCCCGGATTTTTTAGGTGATCTTCAAGTCCTCCGGGTCCAGGGGCAACGTTCTTTTTTCGCAGTCCGGATATGTCCCAGACGCGAACTGTTTGATCGAGAGATGCCGAGACGATGATATCCTCCGAGGGGTGGAACTGAGCTTGCATGACGTAGTGATTGTGTCCGGTCAGGACACAGATGCAAGTTCGACTTTGCCAGTTCCAAATCCGGATTGTCTGATCGTCCGAGGCACTCAGGATCCATGGGTACTCGTGGTGAAAAACGGTCGTTCGGATGTAGTCCAGGTGACCGAGGAGAGTGAAAATACATCTTCGTTGTTTGTAATTCCAAACTTTTATCTTGTAGTCGTCGCCACCGGATACGAAGAGAGGTTGCTGGTTGTGGAAGCATATGCCACGAACTGGACCATCGTGTTCGTCAAATTTATCCAGGAGGGTGCACATTCGATAGTCCCACAGTTGAATGACGCCATTGTGCAAGCTAAAACAAAATAATTTTTTGTTATCGTTTTAAACTCACCAAACCTTCCGATATTTTTTACAGTTCGTTTGAAATAGCTTCAAAAAAATTATTTGAAAATCACTTTGTGGGTGATTCTGATACCAATCTATTTAGATTATTAAATTTTCCGATTAGGAAAAGAAAACAATCCAAAAATATATTAAAACATTTCTGAAAATTGCTAATATTCAAGAGATTCTTTTTTTTTTAATTTTTTAATAAAAAAAAGATTTTTGACAATAAAATTGAGGTAAAACTATGAAAACTCAATTTAAAGTCTCTATTTAACATTTTTTTAGATTAAGATTGAAAAGAATTCCATTTTATCACGAATAACTTTTGCAAAATAAAATAAAATAAAATTCAAGAAACTTTCATATTTCAGACTTCACAGTCCTTCCCCTATTCCCATCTTTTTCTCCCTTTTTCAAGAATCCTTATTATTTCCCTATTTTAAAGAAACTTCCCCTTTTTCTAATTTTTTCGCTTAAATGTGAACTGAATTAATAGCAATAAGTGAATCCATCTATTCTTGGTTAAAAGTTAATTTTTTAGAAAAGTCTAATTTTGGGTTCGGAATTCATCTTGTTCGATTAAAAAATCGACTATTTGGTTGAAAATATGATTATTTTGTTCAAAAGTGCAACTACATTGTTGAAAAAAAATTTTTTCAACTGAAAATTTAACTAATCCATTTTTTGTTGGAAATTAATATTTTTTATTTTCAAATTCATATATTTGGTTAATAATTTGTCTTTTTTAGTAAAAAAAAAATAAACTTCTTTATTAAAACATCAACTTTTTGGTTGAAAATTCAACTATTCTGCTAAAAATTAATTTTTTTTAGTTGAGAATTAATTTTCTTGACTGAAAATTGATCTTTTCTGATTAAAAGTTCAGGCAATTTGTTGTAAATTCGACTTTTTTGGTAGAAAATTAATGGTTAAAAATACACCTGCTTGGTTGAAAATTAATCTATTTTGGTTGATGATTCAAATATTATGTTGAAAATTGGTCTCTTTTGGTTGAATCGTCACTGTTTTTAATTTCAAATAAAATATTTTTGGGTTGAAATATTAATTATTATATGTTTCATTGAAAATTCATTTTTCTTAAAATCAACTACTAGGTTTAAAGTTTAACTACTTTGTAAAAAATTCATTTTTTTTTTGTTTGAAGGTTCATCGTTTCAGTTAAAAATTCACCTATATGGTAGTTAAATTAACTTTTTTTTACAGAAAATTCGTCTTTTTGGCATGAAAATTCAACAATTTGATAGAAAATTGGACTATTCAGTTGGAAATGAACTTTTTTGTTGCAAATTCATGTTTTCGATTGAGGATTCAACTATTTTCTTAAAAATTCGTTTTTTTTTTGGTTGGATTCAACTAGTTGATAATTAGCTTTTTTGTTTAAAAAGTAATTTTTAAAACTAAAAATATAATTATTTCATTTTTTATGAAGGAGCTTTTTTAGTTGAAAATTCATGCTTTGGTTGACAATTCGTCTTTTTTTAGTAAAAAAAATAAACCTTCTTGGTCAAAGAATTAACTTTTTAGTTGAAAATTTAATTATTCTACTAAAAATTCATTTTTTTGGTTGCGAATTAATTTTCCTGGTTGAAAATGTACCTATTCCATTTTTGGTTGAATACTGTTATTTTAAATAAAGACACGATTTTTCTACATAAAAAATAATATATTTAGTTGAAAATGCATCTGTTTTTGGAGAAAAATTAATCTTCTTGGTTGAAAGTTCATCACATTTGGTTAAAAATGCCTTGCTTGGTTGCAAATTAATTTGTTTTAGTTGATAATTCAACTATTTTATTGAAAATTCTTTTTTTTTCAGTTGAATTCAATTGTTTTTTATTAAAAATTCTTTCACATTTTCTGTTGAGCATTAATTTTTTTGAATCAACTACTTGGTTGAAAGTTGAATGATATTTAACAAAATTTCTTCGTTGTTAAATATTCATCGTTTTAGTTGAAAATTCAACTATTCAGTTGGAAATTAACTTTTTTGTTGAAAATTTATATTTTTGGTTGAAAGTTAAACTATTTATTTGAAAATTTAACTAATTTGTTGGAAATACGTTTTTTTGTGTAAATTAATTTTTTATCTAGAAGGTTTACAATTCCATTTTTGGTATACATGGTAAAAAAAATATGTATTTTGTTGAAAATTCTTCTATTTGAGTAGAAAATTAATCTTGTTTATTGAAAGTTCATCGTTTTGGTTTAGGATTCATCTATTTTCAGAAACATTAGACTTTTTAGCTTTAGAAGATGAATTGAAAATCAAAAATGACAAATTTTCTATAAAAAAAGACAAATATTCAACAAAAAACTTCAATTTTCACCAAAAAAGTTAATGTTCAAACCAATAAGATGAATTTTTAGAAGGCAGTTTGAATTCTCAACCCGAAAAATTCAATTATTAACCATAAAGTTCATTTTTAACCAAAATTGATGAATTTTTAATTCAAAAGGACGAATTTTCCTTAAAAAAAGACGAATATTCAACAAAAAAGCTAAATTTTAGACCAAAAAAGATTAATTTAACTACTCAGTTGAATTTTTAAGCCAAAAAGAAGAATTATTAGAAGAAAGTTGTATTCTCAAACCCAAAAAATTAAATTATCATCCAAAAAGTTCAATTTTCCACCAGAAAGATAACTTATAAATCCTAAAGGACGAAATTTATATACAAAAAGAAAAATATCCAACGAAAAAGATTAGTTTTATACAAAAAAGATTACTTTAACCAAATAGTTGAGTTTTCAAGCCAAAACGATGAATTATTAAAAGAAAGTTGAATTCTTAAACCAAAAAATTCAATTCAATGAAAAAGTTCATATTTAAAAAAGAAGATGAATTATCAATATAAAAAGACGAATTCTCTATACAAAAAGACGAATATTCAACAAAAAAGTTGAATTTTGCAGCAAAAAAGATGACTTTTTAACAAAATAGCTTAGCTTTCAATAAATAGTTGAGTTTTTAACCAAATAATTGAATATTGCAACTAGAAAGATGAATTTTTATCCCGAAAATTTCAATTTTCAACAAAAAAGTTAATGCTCACGCCAAAAAGATAAATTTTTAGAAGACAGTTGAATTCTCAACCCGAAAAATTAAATTATCAACAAGAAATTTAATTTTTTACCAAAAAAGATGAAATTTTAATTTATAAGGTCAAATTTTGTATACAAAAAGATGAATATTCAACCAAAAACTTGAATTTTAGACCAAAAACGATTACTTTAACCAAATAGTTGAATTTTCAAGCAAAAAAGATGAATTCTCAAACCAAACAATTTCAATTATCAAAAAAGAGGTAATTTTTAACTGAAAACGATGAATTTTTATTTTAAAATGATGAATTTTCTATACAAAAAGACGAATATTCAACGAAAAAGTTGAATCTTCCACCAAAAAAGATAACTTTAACACAATTGTCCAATTTTAAAGCCAAAAAGATGAATTATTCAAAGAAAGTTGAATTCACAAACCGAAAAATTCAATTATCAACAAAAAAGTTCAATTTTCCATTAACAACATGATTTTTTAACAAAATAGTTTACCTAAATGGTTGCATTCTTAACCAAATAATTATATTTTACACCTAGAAAGATGAATTTTTAGCCCAAAAATTTCAATATTCAACAATAAAGTTAATGTTCATGCCAAAAAGAAGAATTTTTAGAAGACAGTTGAATACTCAGTCCGAAAAATTCGGTTATCAACAAAAAAGTTCAATTTCTCACCAAAAAAAGATGCCTTTTTGACAAAATAGTTTGGCTTTCAACAAATAGTTGAATTTTTAACCAAATAATTGAATTTTACACATATAAAGATGAATTTGTAAACCGAAAATTTCAATTTTCAAATAAAAGTTAATGTTCAAGTCGAAAAGATGAATTTTCAGAATACAGTTGAATTCTCAACTCGAAATGTTCAATTATCAACAAGAAAGTTACTTTTTAACCAAAAATTATGAATTTTCAATTCAAACGGGCGAATTTTCTATACAAAAAGAAGAATATTCAACAGAAAAGTTGAATTTTCCACCAAAAAATATTACTTTTTAACAAAACAGTTGATTTTTCAAGCCAAAAAGATGAAATATTAGAAGTAACTTGAATTCTAAAACCGAAAAATGCAATTATCGACAAAAGCGGTTATTTTTAGCCAGAAAAAATGAATTATCAATCCAAAAGCAGAATTTACTATACAAAAAGACGAATATTCAACAAAATAGTTTAGCTTTCAACAAACAGTCAAATTTGTAACCAAACATTAGATTTTACACCTAGAAAGATGAATTTTAGCCCGAAAATTTCAATTTTAAACAAAAAAGTTCATGTTTAAGCCGAACAGATTAATTTTTCGAAGACAGTTGCATTCTCAACCCGAATAATTCAATTATCAACGAGATAGTTCCTTTTGACCAAAAACGATGAATTATCAATTCAACAGAACGAATTTTATATATAAAAAGATGAATATTCATAAAAAAGTTAAATTTCGCATCAAAATGGATTACTTTGACCAAATAGTTGAATTTTTAAGACAAAAAAATGCATTTTTTTAAGACAGTGCAATTCTTAAACAGAAAAATTCACTTATCAACGAAAAAGTTCATTTTTAACAAAAAAGATGAATTTTCAATTCAAAAGGACGAATTTTCTATACAAAAAGATGAATATTCAACCACAAAGTTGAATTTTAGACTAGAAAAGATTAATTAAACCAAATAGTTGAATTTTTAAGCCAAAAAGATGAATTTTTAGAAGAAAGTTTAAGTCTCAAACCAAAAAATTCAATTATCAACGAAAAAGTTTATTTTTAGCCAAAAAATGAACTATCAATGCAAAAGCAGGAATTTACTATACAAAAAGATGAATATTCAACAAGATAGTTTAGCTTTCAACAAATAATCAAATTTTTAACCAAATATTAGATTTTACACCTATAAAGATGAATTTTTAGCCCGAAAATTTCAATTTTCAACAAAAAAGGTCATGTTCAAGTCGAAAAGATGAATTTTTAGAATACAGTTGAATTCTCAACTCGA
>CAKNXH010064392.1:21021-42307 GCA_932178445.1 Andricus quercusramuli | reverse complement strand
AGAAAGTTCCTTTTTAACCAAAAATGATTAATTTTCAATTCAAAAGGACGAATTTTCTATACAAAAAGAAGAATATTCAACAGAAAAGTTGAATTTTCCAACAAAAAATATTACTTTTAACAAAACAGTTGATTTTTCAAGCCAAAAAGATGAAATATTAAAAGAAACTTGAATTCTAAAACCTAGAAAGATGAATTTTAGCCCGAAAATGTCAATTTTCAACAAAAAAGTTAATGTTTAAGCCAAGCAGATTAATTTTTCGAAGACAGTTGAATTCTCACCCCGAATAATTTAATTATCAACGAGAAAGTTCATTTTAAACCAAAAACGATGAATTTTTCATTCAAAAGAACGAATTTTTAATACAAAAGTGCGAATTTTCTATAAAAAAAAAAAATTCCACAAATAGTTGAATTTTCGACCAAAAAACATTACTTTTTAAAAACATGATTGAATTTTCAATAAAATAATTAAGTTTTCAATCAAACAGTAGAGTTTTTAACCATAACAAATGAATTCTGATCCAAAAATAATTGGACTTTCATTTTGAAGAAGAAAATTCCCTGATTTCCAGGTTTTCCCTGAGCAGCGGCCACCCTGATTACACCAAATACAGATTGTTCGTTATAGTTCAGCAACCAAAAACGTTATTCCAGCCGAAACTTTTGAAACAACTTAACTCCTTGAAACGAGTTACTTCTCAAAATTAAATTATTTTTTAATAATTACAAACAGCAACAAATTTGAGCACCGGTTCTCGTAAAAAAAGGAGTGACAAAATATAACCAAATTTTCTCAAATCCAGACTTTTCTCATATTCGAATTTTGTGAAGATATGCAAAATTTTATAGACTGAATTTTCCAAAATCTAGAACGGAAATTATACTGAAAGATAATTATTTACCTGGCAAGAACCCATGGGCGTTTTGGATGAAAGGAGAGTCCTTTAACTCGAGCAGATTTTGTCTCGAATTTGGTCAGCATTTTTCGGAATTCACTCTCGAGGATTTAAATCAACATCCACGAAGAGTTTTCTGCTTACGGATTTAATTAATAACTTAAAATAAACGTTAATTACTCCCTTTGATGACAAATTCAGTACAGGACTTTCTGCACTTGTGGAATTGCCATCGTGTCAGGAAGTGTCAAAACAGGTTAACTGAACTGCCGCTGTAAATCGATGACCTTGATCAAATATTTTTAACCAATCCGAGAAGAGAACCGAAAGAAGACAAAAATTTTGATTGGATGAATTGACGGTAAGTGGGGAAAGTTCCAAATCGACGAACATAACCTAAATTTAAAGTTTGATACCTTTACCACTCACCAGAGTTCGCGATCTGTTCAGGTCCGAGTACCGCGAAAATTCAAATTTAATATATGAAAAATAACTTTTTTTTATACAAATTAATAATAAAAGTTTATAGTTCATACGTGAAATTAAGTCAGAGTGTCACTCATTCAGTTTAAAAATGAAAAATTTAATATTTTCTCATGTACGATAAGTTTTTCTTGCATGGATATGAATTTCACAAACATAACATTATTGTTTGCTGCAAGAACGTTTTAAAGCACATGTTTTTTTAAATTTTTCTATTTTTTTCATGAGGAAAACTGAAAACAATCATATTGAAAAATTTTTTGAAACCAACTGTTTTTAATAACAATTTTGTTAGTTGAAGTTTCCTCTCTTTGGTTGAACATTTATCTTTTATTATTGTTTTTGTTTTATTTTTCGTTAGAAAATGTTATTTTTTATACAAAAAATTACATGAATTGTTGTAAATTCGTCCCTTTTATTTGAAATCAACGGCTTTCAATTTTGAATGTTTTTTGGTTGAAATGTCAACTATTACATTTTACGTTGTTTGTTGAAGTTTCATTTTTATTAAAATCAGATTTTTTGTTAAAAATGGATGAATTGGAAATTTAACTTGTCCATTGTTGGATAAAAATTCGCCTATTTTAGTTAAAAATTCAACTGATTTGTTAAAAATATTTTGTTGTTATTAAAAATTAATTTTTTAGTTGAAAATTCGACTTTTTGGTGGAAAATCAATCTTCTTGCTTGAAAATTCATCTTTTTGGTTGAAAATTAATGAATTTTTATTGAAAATTTAAGTATTTTGTTGAAATCCCTTTTTTTGTTCAAAATTATTTTTTGAACTGAAAATTGAAATATTTTATTTTTCGTTACACATTTTTTTAGTAGCAAATTTATTTCCTTCCATGATAATTTAATTATTTTATTGAATTTTGTTCTTGTTAATAATTAATTTTTGAACTTAAAAATTAAGTATTTCATTTAAAGATCGTCTTCTTTGTTTAAACTCAAGTGTGTTTTTTTTATTTTATATTAAAATATTTAAAATCTTTATTGATTAGAATATGAAATATTCAATTTTTTTTAATTCATCTTTTCTGGTTGAAAGTTATACTACTTTATTAAAAAGTAATTTTTTGGTTGAAGATTCACCACTTTAAATGAAAATTCATCTGTATGACTAAATTTTTGTTTGGTTGAAAATTCGAATTTTTGGTGGAAAATTAATCTTTTTGCTTGAAAATTCATCTTTTCGGTTGAAAATTAATGATTTTTTATTGAAAATTGAAGTATTGCATTTAATCCTCCTTTTTTGGGCCAAAATTATTTTTTTTTTCTCCGAAAATTGAACTATTTCATTTTTTGTTACAATTTTCTTTTAGTTGCAAATTCATTTCTTTCGATGAAAATTTAATTATTTTATTGAAAATTGTTTTTTTTTGTTAAAAATTATTTTTGAACTTAAAAATGAAGTATTTCATTCAAAGATCGACTTTTTTGCCTAAAGTAAACTGTTTTTCATTTAATATTAAAATATTTAGAATCTTTTTTTGATTAGAATATCAAATATTCAATTTTTTGTTGAAAATTCTTCTTTTTTGGTTGAAAATTATACTGCTTTGTTAAAAAGTAATTTTTTGGTTGAAGATTCATCATTTCAGTTGAAAATTCATCTGTATGGCAGAAAATTCAACTATTATTTGAAAATTCAGCTTTTTTTGATTAAAAATTAATTTTCTGTTGAAAATTAGACTTTTCGTCAAAATTATTTTTCTACATGAAAAATGAACTATTTTACTTTTTGTTACACATTTTTTTTAGTTGTAAATTTATTTCTTTCGATGAAAATTTAACTATTTCATTGAATTTTTTGTTGGTAAAAATTAATTTTTCAACTTAAATAGTAAGTATTTCATTTAAAGTTAATCTTTTTGTTAAAATTCAACTGTTTTTTATTTAATATTAAAATACTTGGAATCTTTTTTGGTTGGAATATCAAATATTAAATTTTTTGTTGAAAATTCATGCTTTTTGGTTGAAAGTGACACCAGAGGTGACACTGCAATTTTTTTAGTTGAAGATTTATTACTTCAATTGAAAATTCATCTATATGGCTGAAAATTCATTTTTTCTGTTTCAAAGTTAGACTACTTTCTTGAGAAGTAATTTAACCATTTTTTTTAAAATTCTTTTCTTTTTATGGAAATTCATTTTTTTCAGTTGGAAATTCAAATATTTGTTTGAAAATTGAGTTTTATTCTAGAAAATTATTCTTCTTGCTGGCAAATTTTTTTTTTGTTAAAAATTTATTTCTTCGTTTAAAAATTTAACCACGTTGTCAAAAATATTTTTTTCTTGGTTACAAATTAATTTTTTGGTTTAGTTTTTTAGACTTTTTGGTGTAAAATTAATCTTCTTGTTTGAAAATTCATCTTTTTGGTTGAAAATTTAAGTATCTCGTTCAAACCTCCTTTTCTTGGTTCAAAATTACTTTTGAAGCTGAAAAGTGACCTAGTTTATTTGAATTTTCAACCAAAAATATTGAATTTTCAACCAAAAAGTTGAATTTCCATAAAAGAAGATTAATTTTCTACCAAAAAGTCGAATTTTCAACTAAAAAATTGATTTTCAACCAAAAAATGTATGTTTAACCAAGTAGTTAAATTTTTAACCGAAGATTTAATTTCCAAACACATAGTTGAATTCTCAATTAAAAAGATCAATTTTCAAGAAAAGAAAAACAATTTTTTTAAATAGTTAAACTTTCTACCGAAAAATGATTTTTTACCCAAAAACATTAATTGTTGAGCATTAGATTCATTTTCAACCAAAAGAGACGAATTTTCAATAAAATACATGCATGTTCATCAGCTCGCAGACATCTTTTTTGAAACTATTGCATGTCTAAATCAATTTTCCATGATAAATCATCATTGCGAAAATAATAACAATTAGTTTTCAGATCACAAAATAGTCTCTCAGAGTGCAAGGTGAATAATTATTTGATTGTACTCTTTACAAGTAAATTAATGATTTTGAAGTCACAGGAAGAAATACCTTTTCTCACCAATGTAAATTTTAAGTCATTCCTAATATTTTGTTGTACTTTGTGACTATTATATTTTGTGAAAAATTGATTTTCATATTTAATCATTTCAAATAAGTGCGCGATCAACATCCAATGAGACTGCTGGTGCGACGCATGCGCAGTAGTGCAGATTATTTCTGTTGTGAGACACCATGTCATGTGATCTTTGCTTAAGTTTGGTAGAGTTCGTGCCTCTTATCTGTTTCCTTCTTGGATTTCGTCATTTTGTACGTTTTATGCATGTGTTTTTTGGATCGAAAATCACGAAGAAAAAATGGCATTCACTGCTCTACCGGTGGCAATTAGATTCGGTCGATTGACAATTGACAATGTCTATCAAATCAGCAAAAGCGCAGTCTTTAGGTGAGTATTTTTCATTCTTGTAAAAAATATTTTCTTTCGAAATGTTGTTCTTACGTGCACATGCCGATTCTGTGAGGTTACGTGCGCACGAAATGAATCTGAAAAAATTATTTTAATATTAATAAAAATTGCTGACTTGATTTTGAAAGTATAATATATCTACTTAACAGTTTTCTTTAAATATTATCATTTTTCAAATAATTATATTGCCCTTTCATGTATTCCAAAAGATTACTTTTTTAAACCTATCTTTAAAAATGACGTTCTTTAAACGTTTTTTCTTTTATATAATTTCTGAAACGCCAAGAGAAATTTTGTCTCGCGAAACATTTTTGTATACAAAAGAAATATTTGTTAATTGTTTACTTTGACTTTTCCTAATTTTGGAGTAAATTGTTTGAAACCTTTTGGTTTAATAATGATTACATTTTTTAACTTTTCTGTTTTTTAAAGGAATTGTGTAAGGAATTGAAATGTAATGTATGCATTAACTTATATAATGTAAATTTATTATTTATGTTATTTATTTTTAAAAATACCTTTAAATTTGAGGTTAATCGTTAATTTAGTTTTCAAGTTTTTTTATCGTTTTTATATATCTATTCGTCGATATATCATTAAACTTTTTTGTTGCATCGATAAAAAACATAAATGTGTAATTATACAGAAATAAATATAAATCGATTGAAGATTTTATTAATGTTAAATATATAGGGTATCTGCCCTACCTGGAAAAACCTGGAAATGTCAGAGCATTTTTTTGAGATCATGCTTATTTTTTTTTAATTGCAATATAAAATAGAATAACAATGATTGTTAATTTGTAAAAGTAGCTTTATATTATTGTATTTAACTATTTTGTTGAAAATTCGTTTTTTCTAAATTACATAGTTTTTTTAACGGAAAATTTAATTTTTTATTTTCGGTAGAATATTGATAGTTGTTAGTTTAAAATCCATGTTTTTTAAATTAAAAATGTATTCTTTTTGGGAGAAAATTAATCTTCTTGGTTGAAAATTCACCTTTTAGCTTTTCAATTCCACGTTTTGGTTAAAGATATATGTATTTGGTTGAGAACTCGTCTTTTTTAGTAGAAAATTAATCTTCTTGGTTCAAAATTTATCTTCTTCTTTGAAGATTTACCTTTGAGCTTCAGAATTTCACGGTTTGGTCAACAAATTATGTATTTTGTTGAGAATTCATCTTTATTAGTAAAAAAATTATCTTTTTGGTTGGAAAATTTATTAGTTTTGTAAAAAAAACTCGTATTCTTATCCTGAAAATTCCAATTTTGTTTAAAAATGTGTACATTCTGTTCAGAATTCGTCTTTTTTAGTAGAAAATTAATCTTCTTGGTTAAAAATTTATGTATTTTGTTGAGAATTCGTCTTTTTTAATAGAAAATTAGTCTTGTTAGTTGAAAATTTAACTGTTTTGTAAAAAGCTCGTCTTCTTAACTTAAAAATTTGTGTATTATGTTGAGAATTCATCTTTTTGGGAGAAAATGAATCTTCTTGGTTGAAAATTCACCTTTTAGCTTTACAATTCCACGTTTTGTTTAAAAAGTTATATATTTTATTGAGAATTCGTCTTTTTTAGTCGAAAATTTATCTTTCTGGTTGAAAATTTAACTGTTTTGTAAAAAGCTGGTATTTTTAGCTTTAAAATTCCAATTTTTATTAAAAATGTATTCTTTTTGGAAGAAAATTAATCTTCTTGGTTGAAAATTCACCTTTTAGCTTTACAATTCCACGTTTTGGTTAAAAATATATGTATTTGGTTGACAACTCGTTTTTTTTAGTAGAAAATTAATCTTCTTGGTTCAAAATTTATCTTCTTGTTTGAAGATTCGCCTTTTAGCTTTAGAATTTCAGGGTTTGGTTAGAAATTTATGTATTTTGTTGGGAATTCATCTTTATTAATAAAAAATGTATCTTTTTGGTTGAAAATTTATTAGTTTTGTAAAAAACTCGTATTCTTATCTTGAAAATTCCAATTTTGTTTAAAAATGTGTACATTCTGTTGAGAATTCATCTTTTATAGTAGAAAATTAATCTTCTTGGTTAAAAATTTATCTTCTGGGTTTAAGATTCACCTTTTAGCTTTAAAATTCCACTTTTTGGTTAAAAATGTATGTATTTTGTTGAGAATTCATCTTTTTTAATAGAAAATTAGTCTTGTTAGTTGAAAATTTAACTGTTTTGTAAAAAGCTCGTCTTTTTAACTCTAAATTTCTAGTTCTTGTTTACAAATGTATATGTTTTGTTGAGAATTTTTATTTTTTAGTCGAAAATTAAGCTCCTTGGTTGAAGATTCACCATTTAGCTTCAACATTCCACTTTCTGGTAAAAAATTGATGTATTTTGTTGAGAATTCGTCTTTTTTAGTCGAAAATTAATCTTTTTGGCTATAGATTCACCTTTTAGCTTTAAAGTTCCACTTTTTGTTTAAAAAGTTATGTATTTTATTGAGATTTCGTCTTTTTTAAACGAAAATTTATCTTTCTGGTTGAAAATTCAACTGTTTTGTAAAAAGCTGGTCGTTTTAGCTTTAAAATTCCAATTTTGATAAAAAATGTATGTATTTTTTGGTGAATTCATCTTTTTTCGTAGAAAATTAGTCTTCTTGGTTAAAAATTTATCTTCCTAGTTGAAAATGCACCTTTTAGCTTGAAGATTTAAGTCTTTTGTAAAACGTTCGTCTTTTTAGCTTAAAAATTCAACTTTTTAATACAAAATTTATGTATTTTGTTGAGAATTCGTCTTTTTTAGTAGAAAATTATCTTCATGGTCGAATATTTGTCAAAAATGTAATTATTTGAATAAAATTTCAACTGTTCTGTAAGAAACTCGTTTTTAGCATTAAAATTCCACTTTTTGGTTAAAAATTTATGTTTGTTATTGAGAATTAGTATTTTTTAATAGTAAATTAATCTTCTTGGTTGAAAATTTATCTTTTTGGTTAATATTTTAACTGTTTTTTAGAAAGCTGTCTTTTTAGATTCAAAATTCCACTTTTGGGTTGAAAATGTGCGTAATTTGTTGAGAATACGTCTTTTGCGTAGAAAATTAGTCTTCTGGGTTAAAAATTTATCTTTCTGGTTGAAAATTCACCTTTCAGCTTGAAGATTTAAGTGTTTTGTAAAACGCTCGTCTTTTTAGCTTAAAAAATCCACTTTTTGATAAAAAAATGTATGTATTTTGTTGAGAATTCGTTTTTTTAGTAGAAAATTATCTTCTTGGTCGAAAATTTGTCAAAAGTGTAATTATTTGATTAAAATTTCAACTGTTCTGTAGGAAACTCGTTTTTAGCTTTAAAATTCCACTTTTTGGTTAAAAATTTATGTTTGCTGTGGAGAATTCGTCTTTTTTAATAAAAAATTAATCTTCTTGGTTGAAAATTTATCTTTTTTGTTAAAAATTTAACTGTTTTGTAGAAAGCTCGTCTTTTTAGATTAAAAATTCCACTTTTGGTCTTAAAATGTATGTATTTTGTAGAGAATACGTCGTTTTTAGCTAACAATTCGGCTTTTTGGTAGAAGATTAATCTTCATGGTTAAAAAATTGTCTTTTTGTTTGAGAATTCATCTTTTTAGGTTCAAAATGCAACTCTTTAGTTAAGAGATTAATGGTATTTTGTTGAAAATTACGCTTTTTCTTGGTTAGAAATGTCAACTTTTATATTTTTCGTTGAGAATTCATCTTATTGTTGAAAATTCAGTGGTGTTTGGTTGAAGTTTAATTTTTTTTTTTTGAAAATTCAACTATTTTGTTGAAAATTCTTTTATTTTGACATAAAATTCGTCATCTTGGATTGTTTTCTGAGAAATGCAATTACTTTGTTAAAAATGCACCTGTTTTTATTTCGAGTTTAATCTTTTTTGTATGAAAATTCGACCATTTGGTTGCAAATTCATCTTTCGATTTGAACTATTATGTTAAAAAGTCTTTTCTTTGGTCGAAAATTGAATTTTTTGTTGGAAATTCGTCGTTTTGGATTGGAAAGTCATCTTTTGTGGTAAAAAAGTCATATTTTTTGGTTCAAATAAATTTCAAGTTATGACATTTTTTGTTTTAATTGTATTCCGTTTATAAAAGATTCCATGTCAAAAATTGTATAACATTAAAACGCAATACTTGATATTTTGGCAATTTTTTGACTAATTTTTCAAATTATCCGTGAAAATTTCATTTGCGAACATTTTCATGACCATATTCGTGATCGGCGCCTCAAAATAGTATGTGTGGTTTGAAGAGAAAGTGAATTAAATTAGTTATGAAACTAATTTTTCCAGATTTTTATATCTATTTGTTCTGTTTTTGGGCAAAATACAAAATTTACTAAGTATCCTCTGACTGATATTTTACTTTTGGAATGGAAAAAAGATTATCCAAAAGGTTTTAAAGTATTTATTCCAAAATTCGGAAAAAACCTCGAAATAAACAATTACCAAATATTTAATTTAGGTTTTAAAGTCTAAATTAAAATACTTGTATTTTCAGGGTGGCCGCTGGACCGGAAAATGACAGTGAATTTATTTTTTGGCCGGGAATTTTACAAATTTGTAGATAAAAAATCTGTCCAAGTTTGATTTCAACAGTTTTTAAAATAATTAGTTAAATTATCTTTTTCAAATATGATATAATTCAGTACGCAATGCGTAACTCAAAAATCGTTCACTTAAAAATTGTCCATTTTAGATTTTAATTTTTAAGCGTACATTTTTCATTTGAAGAATTTTAAAATGCAGTTTCAAAGACTTAAAAAATGAAAAATTAGAAGCGTTTGAAATTGACAATTGGATAAAAAACCTTTTTAGTTGATTAACGGTAAATATAAATTGTAATGATTTTTAAAATTGTACTGTATATTAAGGATCAACAAGTGAATAATAATTGATTTTACAAGACAATTCGAAATTAGTTGAAAATTGAAGAATTTCCAGATTTTAATGTTAAAGATTAAACTGATTGAATTGGAAAGTCTTAGTAGTTAAACAAATGTAAACGCCCGATTGAAACTTTAAAAACTATTTTAAATTTTCATATAACTTCAAAACAATATATTCAAACTTAAAGACTGTTATTAAATTAAAAATATTGTTTTAGTATAAAATTTGACAATTTTTAATTAAGAACGGGAACAATTGTTTCATATTTATAAATATTTGACTGTTTATTTAAAATTAGTAATTGTAAATCCAATATTCAAAACGAAACCAAAAAAATCTAAATTTTGAGCGTTACAATTTTAATTATTCTGTTTAAAAAAAATAATAATTGACAAGTAATATTGTTGAATCTTGATTCAAATGAATGATTTGAAATAATTTAAACGAAGTGCCTACGTATACTGACAAAATTTGGCTGTTTATACCGAAATTTCGGTGCAAATAGCTCACGGTTTAATTTAAAACAAAATATAGATTTGTGCAGATTTCGAAAAAAATTTTCAGAAGATTTTTAAGAATTGTGAAAGGCTTCAAAAGAATAAAAAATATTTTCTTAAGATTCCTAGGAAAATTGAAAATGACTTTTTATTTTGAAAAATTAACTTCAAGAGAATATTTAAACAGATTTTTAAAAATTTCCAAAATTGTCAAAAATGAATCTGGAAGATTTTAAGGATTTTTTTTATTTTGCAGGATTTAAAAAAATGTAGGAAATTTTTTTGAAGAAGTCGTATCATTTTAAAAGATGTTTAGAAGTTCTGAAAAAAATTCAAAAATAATTTAAAATTTGAAGAGAAAAATGTAAAACAACATGTAGATGTTTCAAGATTTTGAAATAAAATGTTGAAGTTTTTAAGGATTTTTAAATGTTTGAAAAATGATTAAAAATAAAAATAATTTAACTTCTGATTTAAGAAGTGTTCTGTTTATAACAAAAATGTAAACGTTCAATTTTTAATATTTTTAGCTTAAAATTGTTTGAAATTATTTGCAGCTAAGTTTTTATTACTTCAAATAGAAAAATTTTTAGCTTTAGAGTTTGAATTTTTTACTTTCATTGACCGTGAAAAATGTTAGCGAACAGGGAAAAAAACAGGATTTTTTTCTGTGATTTAAAAGGCCACCCTGTGTTTCTAAAATGATATAATGATGAGAAAACAATTAAATTTGCAGTTCATCCAGACCTTTCTTTGCATCTTCTGTACATCGACAAGCCACAAGAACAGAAGAGCAAAAATCTGGAGAAGCACCACCGCCTAGTCCAGAACTTACCGAAAATGAAAAAAAATTAACGTCAGAACTAGAGCTTCTGAACAAGGAATTGGCTGAGCTCAAGGAACAAAATGCAAATTTGAATGACAAATACAGGAGAGCGCTCGCAGATAGCGAAAATCTGAGAGTGCGACTGATGAAGCAAATTGACGATGCCAAGCTCTTTGCAATTCAAGGATTTTGTAAAGACTTATTGGATGTTGCTGATATTCTTGGTAAAGCCACAGAAAGCGTACCGAAAGACCAGTTAACAGAGAAAAATCCACATTTGAAGAGTTTATATGAAGGCTTGATCATGACCGAAGCACAATTACTTAAGGTACTTTTAAAAATTAATTTTATACCAATTTATTAAAAACAGCAGCAATTTTGCTACTGTTTCGAGAAAAAATAACACACAAGACCCTATTTTCTCACAATTGTCCGTTAATTCCACTATTTCTTTACTTTTCTTGAAAAATATTAATTATCGACTGAGCAGTTCCATTATTAACCAAAAAGATGAGCTTTCCACAAAACACTTAAATGTTCAACCAAATAGTTTCTATTTTTTTCGTTTCCAAAACTTTTTTACTAAATAGTTCAATTTTCAAACTAAAAAAAAAAAAAATTTCAACCAAAAAAGGATTAGTCAAATTTGCATATAAGAAAATTAATTTTGAATATAAAAAACGAATTTTCTACAAAACAGTTCAATTTTGTACTAAATGGTTGAATTTTTAAGCCAAAAAGACTAATTTGCTACTAAACAGTTGAATTTTCAAACCGATAATATGAATTTTCAACTAATATTATTAATCTTCAACTAAAAAAATGAACTTTCAAGAAAGTAGTTCAACTTTCAATCAATTAGTTGACTTTTCAACGAAAATAGATGAATTCTCAACAAAAAATGTAATAGTTGATGTTTTAACCTGGAAAAGAGTTTTATTGTAAATAAAAAACAGTTGAATTGTACCAAAAAAGGACGAATTTCCAACAAAATAGTTGAATTCTCAGCCAAGACAGATTAATTTTCAACCAAATAATTGCATTTTTAACCAAAAAGATGAGCTTTGTATAAAACAGTTGAATGTTTAACTAAATAGTGAAATTTTCAATTCAAAAACATGAATTTTCAATAAAATACATACATTTTTAACCAAGCAGCTTAACTTTCAACCAAGAAGATTAATTGAAAAAAAAAAGATTTTCGTATGTGCTTTCAGTCCAAATATTATTTAATACATTTTTAGTTCACCTTTTTTTCGTTTCTGAACATTTTTAACTAAAAAGTTGGATTTTCAAACTAAAAAAAAATCAATTTTTAACCAAAAATGGATCAGTTGAATTTTCATTAAGACAATTAATTTTCAATTAAAAAAAGAATGTTCTACAAAATAGTTTCATTTTGTGCTAAATAATTATTTTACTACCGAAATTGTTGAATTTTCAAGCTAAAAAGCTTAATTTTTAATCTGATAATATAAATTTTAAACAAAAAAGTTTATTTTAAACCAATCAGTTGAATTTTTAACAAAATATGTAGTTAAATTTTCAGTTAAAAAGTGAATTATTATTTTTTAAAAACAACTAATTTTTGAATAAAATTATGAATCTTTAACAAAAAAAGTTAACTATTAAGAAGGTAGTTCAACTTTCAACCAAGGAGTTGAATTTGTAACTGAAACAGATTAGTTTTCAACTAATCAGTTAAAATTTCAACAAAATAGGTCAATTTTCAACGTAAAAAATTGATTAAAAAAAAAAGAATTTTCAACTTATATTATTAATCTTAAACTAAAAAAATTATCTTTTAAGACAGTAGTTCAACTTTCAATGAAGAAGTTGAATTTTCGGCCTAAAAAGATGAATTTTCAACCTAAAAAGATGAATTTTCAATGAAAAATGTAACAGTTGATAAATCAACAAAAAATATCAATAAAAAAAAAAGTTGGATTGTACCAACAATCGAGAATAACAGTTGCATTTTTTACAATAAAAAAACTAATCTTTTATAAAGCAGTTTAATTCTGCACTAAATTGTTTCAACCAGTTGAATTTTCAAATGGAAATGATGAATTTCGACTCGTATTTTGAACCAAATAAGAAAACTTAAAAAAAAATTGAATTCTCAACCAAAAATTTAATAGTAGACTTCAAGCAAAAATAGTTAGGTTTTCTTTTTGGGTTCTATTAATTCAGTTTGCATTAAAGTAAAAAAACGACAAAACAGGGGAACAGGAAAAAACGTTGAAGCCTGCGATAAATAAATGGAAATTTTGATAACTCACAGAATAAAGAATAATATTTTTAATAAACATTGAAGTTCATTTTTAATACTTAAAAAATCTTAGGCTGGAAAACTGGAAATGTTGCTTAAAAAATAAAGATAATTTTCCATTGCATACTGTTTGATTTTGGACTGCACATAAGTTTAATAATTCAATTTAAATTTAATAATTCAAAGGTAATAATTTAATTTTAATTTAATAATTTAATAAGTCTTCAAAAATGATTTAAATCCATCCGAACAATTCGTTTGGAAAATTTTTAATTTTTAAATATCTGAAATATCAGAATGAGTTTTAATTGAGTTAATTTATTTTATCTTTATTTCCAAACAGGTTTTTAAGAAGCACGGTCTTCAATCCTTGAATCCACTCGATGAGAAATTTGATCCAAATCAGCATGAAGCTTTATTCCAACAGGTAAGTTTTGTTTATCCCCTTTTCAATCAATTACAAGATAGTATAAGTATAAATTTAATCTAAGTTTAAGAAAAATCTACTAAAATTTTACAGGGTGGCCGTTTTAATCGAGGAAAAAATTCCCGATTTTTTCCTGGTTCGTACAATTTTTTACCGTCACTAGAAAACACGCACACGATTATTTTGTTTTGTCTCACGCAATTTTTAAATTAAAATATGAAATTAATATTAATGCCAAATTTTTGTATTTCACAGTATCTATTATCTAAAATAATATAAAATAAAAGCAAGGGCAATATTTTTGATAATTGATATCTCAACTTCAGAATTAAACCGTGGCATTTTTGTTTAAAATGCCAACTTTCGACGAATCCAATTATAAAATTATGTAAATATTATATTTCAACTCTTGAGAATTCAATTTTTTCCGACGAAAAACACTAACATAATCCAAAATTGTTAAAATATTCTAAGTGTTGTTCAAATTATAATAATTTTTGTTTAAAAATATCAATTTCAAAATTGGATTGAAATCTAATATTGTTTCTTTCAACATACCCATTACAGATGCAATTTTTTTTTAAATGCCAATAGTTGCCGATGAAGAATAATAACACAAAGTACCAGTCAATTGTTCGAAATTGTAAATCTTTTTTGAAATTTAATGCTTTTTTTTAAATAAATGATTTTTGTTTAAAATAACCGATTTCATTTGAACCGCGTTAACATAACTTTAAATTGTTCCAAATGTAAATCTTTTTTGAAATTTAATTTTTAAAACATTTAAAATACCAATTTCGGACGAAAAATATTAACATAATCCAAAATTAATTTAGTCCATTTAATAATCCAAAATTTAGTTCTAATTATAATGATTTTTGTTTGAAAATATAAATTTTCAATGTAAAATACGAACATTACCCAAAATTGTTAGAAAATCTTGAACCTCCAAATTCTTTTTGTTTAAAAATGCCCATTTCCCGTAAAAAACGATAATAAAACCGAAAAAACGTTAACAGTATTAAAAAATAAATAAAAAATTTTAAAGCCTTAAGGAAACAAAAACAGAAAATTAGGTTTTAAAATATCCATTTTTGTGTTTTTTCAAATTATTTCATTAGAAAAAATTGAGTAGCATAAGAAATAAAAATAATTTTTTTATTTTTAATTTCAAATATGAACATTTTTAAATTCTATTGTTTATCTATTCTTCAATTTTTGATCTTACTGAATTTTTTTCTCATATATTTGTATCATGAAATTCCTTTAATGTTCAAAATTTGATCATTTTAAGCAATTTTAATTTAGAAACATTCAAACTTGAACGATTAACATTTTTTTAATTCAACCCTTTTTTAATCAGAAGTTAAATTATTTTTATTTGTCAAGTTCAGTTTCAAATTGTTTAGTTTTGAATATTGATTTATGACTCATTTCAAAGGAACAGTCACATATTGTTAGATATGAAAAAAAATATTTTATTTTATTAAAAAATTTGAAATTGAATGGGAGAAAAATGGAATATTTTAGACTGAAACAGTATACTTTTGAATAGGATTTGAATTTGAAAAAAGCGTTTAATTATGAATCTATTGATTGGGAATTATTTTTAAATTGAAAATAGTTTATAATGTTTTAATCGGTCATTTACATTTTAACCACTAAGGTCGTCGAATTGAAACAGGTCAATTTTTAACATTAAAATCTGTAAATTCTTTAATTTTGAACGGATTCAGAATCGTTTTGTAAAGTCAATTATTGTTCAATTTTTAATCCTAGAACTACAGTTCAATTTTAAAAATTATTAATTAATTTATATTTACAGTTAAAAACGTTTTTTATCAAAAAATGTAAATTTCAGCAGCTTTTAATTTTTTATTGTTTTCTTTTAAGCTGCATTTTTAAATTATTTGAATAGAAAATGTACATTAAAAATTAATACGCAAAGTGGAATTTTGTAAAGGAGAAGATTTTAGAATTAAGCATTGTAAAGTAAATGATCCTATACTTGAAAAAGTCAACAATTGCACTGAAAATTTTGAAAAAAGTTTAAATCGAACTTTTTCTAAATTGCATTGCTATATTTCAAGTGATTAGATAGATTTTTCTTCTAAAAATTTGTAAAATACGCGGTCAAAAGATAAATCCACTGTCATTTCCCGATTTTTCCCAATCTCAAAAAATTATCGGCTATTTCTGGGTCCAGCGGCCACCCTGATTTTAATTAAGACAAATTTTCAATTAATATAAAATATTTTCCCAAACAGGAAGTTGAGGGCAAGAAGCCAGGAACGGTGGTTGTAGTTTCTAAAGTGGGTTACAAACTGCACGAAAGAATAGTGAGGCCAGCTTTGGTCGGTGTCGCCAAAGGATAAAGAGGAACTTGTAAGAATATAAAAAAATAAAAATTATGTATACTACAAATTCGAAAGAAAGCGGAGATTTAAGAATGTAACGCAAACATGAGTGGGGGGGGGGATAGTCCTGCTCTCTCATACTCAGGCCTCGGACTCACCGCACTTTTGACTAAGAAAAGATTTTCATTTTTAGTTAAAAAAAAGTTTATTTGAATCAAATTCAACCTAAGAAAATTAATTTTCAACCAAACCGTTGTATTTTTTACCAAAAAATATAAACTTTGTACGAAAAGAGATGAATTTTCAAATAAAAAAGACGATTTTTCAACCCAGTCCAACAAAAAACAAAATTTATCTAAAATGTTTTCAAGCCAAAAAGATGAGTTTTCAAAAAAGAATTTTCAACCAAATACATAGTTAAACTTTCAACCCAAAAGATACATTTTCAGCTAAGAAGATTAATTTTCTATTATAAATAAAAAACATTTAAATTAAAACAAAAATACGAATTTTGAAACAAAATATTTGAATCATTAAACAAAGAAGATTAATTTCCTACTATGCAGTTGCATTTTTAACCAAAAAAGATGAAGCTATGAAACTAATATCAATGTTCAACAAAAAATTTTATTTTTTCATCTATATATTACATTTTTACCCCCAAAAGAGGAATTTTCAATAAAGCAGTTGAATTTTCAACAATACAGGATAAATTTTCTATTATAAAGATGAATTTTGTACCACAAAATATAAATTTTGAACAAAATATATCAATTTCAAACCAAATAGCTGAATTTGCAACCAAGAAGATTAATTTTCTACAAAAGTGACGAATTTTCAACAAATTATATCGATTTTCAAAGTTCAAAATTTATGTATTTATTTATTTACTTAGTTCTAAGTAGTTGGAACAATGGATATCATGTTAGTCCAAATTATATTTGATTAATAATTAGTTTATATTTTCATCGTTTCTAAAAATATTTAATTAGGTATTTTAATTTTGAATCTAGAAAAGATCCATTTTTAACCAAAAATGAAGTAGTTCAATTTTCATTGAGAAGAATCCATTTTCAGTTTTAAAAAATTCTTCAAAATATATGAATTTTATACTAACTTGTTAAATGAAAAAGACGAATTTTCTTTAAAACAGTTGAATTTTCAACAGAAAAGTTAATATACAACCAAAAAATTGAATTTTCAATCAACTAGTTCAATTTTATGTCGACAAATTTAATTTTATACCCAAAAAAACGAGTTTTCAACTAAAATTATGAATCGTCAATAAAAAAAAGAACTTTTAATGAAGTATTTAATGAAGTATCATTCAACTTTCAATCAAGGAGTTTAATTTTCAACCTAAAAAATTGATTTTCAATTAAGAATAAAATAGTTGACGTTTAAAAAAAAGGTTTTAATTTAAAATAAACATTTGGGTTCAACGAGCAAAGACGAATTTTCAACAAAATACATCAATTTTCAACCAAATAGTTAAATTTTCTACCAGATTGTTGAATTTTCTAAAAAACAGTTCAATTTTCAAGAAAAATGTTAATTTTCAACTGAAACAGATTAATTTTTAACCAAAAAATTGCATTTTTATTCAACAAAGACGAAATTTTTACAGAAAGATATGAATTTTCAAACCAAAAATATGATTGTTCAACAAAATAGAAGAATTTTAAATCTAAAAAAAGCTGTTAGTCAAGAAAGATCAAACGGTTACATTTTTAACCTGTTTAACAAAATTGTGGAATTTTCAATAAAATAATTCAATTTTGAACCAGATAATAACATTTCTATATAAAAAAGATGAATTCCCAATCAAAAATTTAGTAGCAAACTTTTCAACTGAAAAGAGTTTCAATCAAAAATAGTTGCCTTTTCTTTCTGGGTTCTATTAATTCAGTTCGCGTTTAAGTGGAAAAATTAGAAAAAGGGGAAGGACTGTGAAGGACGGGGAAGTCTTATAGTTCAGGCTTATAGACTAAATAATAACATTTTAAAACATTTGAGTTCTTTTTTAATGCGTGAAAAAGTTTATGAAAAAAACACGAATTTTCTACAAAACAGTTGAATTTTCAAGCCGAGAATATGAATTTTCAACAAAGAAGTTAATTTTCAATCAATCAGTTAAATTTTCATCAAAACAGTTCAATTTTCACTTTAAAGGATTCATTTTGAACCAGAAAAATGAATTTACTACTAAAATTGTGAATCTTCAACCAAAAAAATGAACTTTTAAGAAAGCAGGTCAATTATTGAATTTTCCACATAAAAATATGAATTTTCAACAACAAAAAGATGAAATAGTAGATATTTTAACTAAGAAAACATTTTCATTTTCATTCTAAGTAAAAGAACATTTTAATGCAAACAACAAAAACGAATATTCAACCAAATGCTTGAATCAACTAAAATAGATTAATTTTCAAACAAATAGTTGCATTTTTAATTAAAAAGATGATCTTTTTACAAAATGTTTGATCTTTCAACCGAAAAGAATTAATTTTTAAACAAAAAAAATGGTAAAATTTCTACAGAAAGAGTTGATTTTTAAAACCAAAAGACGAATGTTCCACAAAATAACTGAATTTTCAACGAAAAAGTTTGTCAAGAAAGAAAAAAATGTGAATGAAATTATTGAATATTTAAGCAAAAAAGACGAATCTTCTACAAAACAGATGAATTATCATCCCGGGAATGTGAATTTTCAAGAAATCAGTTGAATTTTCAACAAAATAGTTCAATTTTTAGTTAAGAGAATTAATTTTTAACAAATAAAATGAATGTTGAACTAGAATTGTGAACCTTCACAAAAAAAACTTAATTCAACTAAAACAACATAATTAACAAAAAAAGTTGCATTTTTAACCAAGAAGATGAATTTTAGACACAAAAAATTAATTTTCTACCAAAAAAGACGAATTTTCAACAAAAGTACATAGAGTATTAACCAAATAGTTGATTTTTCAACAACAAAGTTAATTTTCAACCGAAACAGATTAATTTTTAACCAGGCAGTAACATTTTTACCCACAAACAGGTGAAATTTCTACAGAAAGAGATAAATTTTCATATCAAAAGTTTAATTTTCTAAAAACTAGTTGAATATAAAAAAAAAAATTTGTTAGCCAAGAAAGAAAAAAAATTGGGATCAAATTGTTGAATTTTTAAGCGAAGAAGATGATTTTTCAACAAAGTAATTCAATATTGAATAAAAAAGATACATTTTTAACAAAAAATTTAACAGACTTTTCAGCCGAAAAGATGAACTTTCAACCTAACATTGTTGAATTTTCTTTTGGGTTCTATTAATTCAGTTTGCATTGATGTGAAAAAACGGGAAGGACTGTCAAGCCTGCTATAAATCAATAGGAATTTTTATAATTTATAGACTAAAGAATAACATTTTACAAATCTGCAAATTTTGCTTAAAAACTAAAGTTAATTATCCATTGCACATTTTTTTATTTCGGACTATACACTTTTAAATAAAAAATTTTATGACACTATTTTTCAAATTTGTGACACTATTTACACTTTTTTTTTATTTCGAGTGAGTCTGAGGTCTGCTGAGGTCTGCATACTCTTTGCAAATTAGTTTAGGGAGCGTCCACATATTACATAACATTAAAAACGGGGGTAACATTTTGAATTTATGAATTTTCTACACCATTAAATTTGCATATCAAAATTTCTAAATAAATATTTTACTTCATCATAAAATTTATTTATAAATGTTTCTAAACGTTATTGATAGAAGAGAAAATTTAAATGGTAAATTATTGTTTAGTAATGAGAAATAATGCTGTTCTTATCATTTCGCTACCACACTCTAATGAGTAAACTTTCGTACATTTTCAAAGAGATGAGAAAAATTAAATTATGGGCAAAGACTTATTTGAATAATTCGAAAAAAAATTAGAAGCTTTTTAATAATTATGAAAGATTTGAGATTAAATTTTATTCAACATTTCTGGGAAATTTTTAAATGTTTCAGGTTTTATTTTAAAAACATAATTTTAAGTTTTGAAGGTTTCAAAATGCGCGGAAAAGAATATAGAAGAGGTGGAGACAATTTTTAAACAAATTTCAGGATTTAAAAAAGTTTTATGTAAACTCAACTTTGCAGGGTGTAAAGAAGATGGACAAAATTTTCTTAAAATTCATGGGAAAATTTTGAATGATTGTTTTGTAATGAATTCTAAGAGAAAATTGAAAAAGATTACAAAACATTTTTTATTATTTCCTAAAATTTTTAAAAATAGTGTAAAAGATCTTAAAACAAAATTTTGCAATTTTGCCATATTACATAATTTTAGAAAGAAGAAGAATCTGAAAGATTTGAAGGCAATTTTTTTCAGAATTAAAAAAAAAACAGGAAAAATTTGAATTTTTTTTAATGATTAAGTTTAAAAAAAACTCGTGATGCTTGAAAAGAATTTCGGAAGGTTTCAAGAGAATAAACAATTTTTTTTTAATTCCTAGGAAAATTTAGAAGATTATAAGGCAATTTTTTACATTTTGAATAATTAAAGTTGGAAACATTTCCAAATCTTTTAAAAATACTCGAATTTTTCCTAATATTTTGTGAAATCCTATAAAATAAAAAAATGTCTTGAAAATTTTCTAGATTTTTTTTTCAACATCTGAAATATTCAAAAACATTTTTCAATTTTTTCAAGAATCTTATAAAAATTATATTTATATAAATTTAAAAAGCAAACTGATAATACTAATTTTCTTGTTCTCCATCCTCAGAATTTAATTTAAGCTCTAATTTAAGCGTTTAAAAACTTGTAACAAATAAAGTTATTTGACATTTTTATATTGTATTATTATGATAATATTTATATATTTTTTAAAAATTTTATTTTAAAATTTAATTGGATTTATTAATTTATTATTAATTATGTATTAAATAAAGTCCTTTCGTACAAATATTTAAAATTGATAATTAATTAATTATTAATATTATTTTTTATTGTTTATGTTTATGGTGTTCAAAAAAGTTTTAAATTGCCGAATTTCAATTAGTACTTGCATTAAGTAACTTTAATATTTGTATGACTAAAACAAATATTGAAAAAGCATTTAGTGTTACATCAAAATATTGTTTTATTTGTTTCTAGACAATATTTCATCTTTAAAAATGTCTAATATGTATTTCAACATAATACAAAAAAATTTTACGTAACGGCGATGAGAGAGGGGGACGGTCCCAAAGGAAATGTTACG
>CAKNXH010064392.1:0-20921 GCA_932178445.1 Andricus quercusramuli | reverse complement strand
AAAGGTCGAAAATAATGTTACGTGATATGCGAAAGCTCCCTTAAATGTATTTAAATTTCTGCTGCATTTTTTTTGTAGAATTCTTCCTGGCAAATCTGATTAAGATTTTAACAGCAATATATTAACTTTTTCAGTCTAATTGCAATTAATGTGTGGGAGCACATTGTTTACTAGATGGAAGCATGTTTTGTTATCAATTGGATCAGGACCCTGGAATTAAAAAATGAAAATCTGCATCGTTTACGAAATGCACAAGGGATTTCTGATCTCGTGTAAATTTATATAGAATCACAATTTAAATATTGGACTTAAAGATTTAAGTTATTCCATTGTTGTAATAATACCGACCTGTTTGCATTCCTAGATGTAGTTTCTTTTTTTTCCAAATAATCTTCTATATTAAAGACCTATAGTTTTTAATCACTGTTTATTATCTATTCCTGACTCACTGACCTATATAAATGATTGAAATTTAAATTTATTCCTAGAGAAATTCAACTCACCTTTTTTGATATTATATCTAGTGCTATAAATTTTGTTTATAAAATTAAGACAAAATTTAAAATTACAAATTTTCATTACTAGATATCCTTAACAACATAATTTTTTGGAATTGGGAAGAAAAAGATTTATTTTCTCCTTTTAAATGCCAACACTGTGCATTTGTTTATAACAATTACGCTGAAAAAAAAGGTTTTTTTCATCTGCACTCACGTTAAAAAATAAAATTGAAAAAATCGACATTTTCTTCGCTACTTGCATTTAAAGTATTAACATAAAAGTTTAAATAAGCAAAAATGAATTATTCTAAAAAAGAAAATCCAGTTCAAAAGATTTAAATGATTTCAAAAGATTTTTAAAGATTTCAAGAAATATCTAAACGTTTTAAAAGATATGAAAGATTTCTGATTTGAAACAGTGAACCTTGGAAAATAATTATAATTCTGAGTTGGAGCAGATAATTTTGTAAAAGAATTGTCATTCTGAATTAGAACCGACATTCTTTTAAATTCTCTTCTAAATAAGAATTAAAATTATTTTTCAAAATTACCTCTCCTAATATCTACATTTTAATTTTGTATGGAAATCCTCTGTTCCGAAATGGAAATTGTAATTCTTTACCGAAGTTCCCTGTAGCGAGTCACAATTAGATTTATTACCAAACATTCGTCGTTCCAAATCAAAATTATATTTATTTACAACATATTCTATTTTAATTTGGAAATATAGTAACACTCTTTTTCTAAATTTGAAAGAGGGAAGTTAAAAATTCTGGCAAATTTTTATTTGCTTAATCAAATTTTTTTGTTCGAAATCTTCAAAAATGTACATTTTATTTTTTTAATTCTTTACAAGTTTTAAATTATTTTTCAATCTTTTCAAAATTTTTAATTATACCTTACACTTACTTCATTTCTTTCAAAAATTTTGCGATCTTCCGAAATTGGAAAAATTAGCTTTAAAATACATTATATTCTTTTTTAAATTTTAGGAAACAATTTGAACTTTTTCTTAATTTTTTCTTAGAATTCATTTTTTAAAATAAGAAATAATTTTTTTAGGTTGATTTTTCATCCAAAAAGATTAGTTTTCCACCAAGGACGACGAATTTTCAACTAAAAAAAGATAAGTTTTAAGTGACGACAATTATATTGAAAAAAAAAAACGAATTTGCAATAAAATATTTAAATTTAAACTAAACAAATAATTTTTGACCAAATGGTTCAATTTTCAACCAAAAAGATGGATTTTCTGGGCAAGAAGCTAAATTTTCAACAAAATACATGAACATCCAACTAAAAACGACAAATTTGTATCCAAAAATAGAATAGTTAACATAAAAAACGAATTTTCAACCAAAGAGATAAATATTTTCAACTAAGAAGATTAATTTTCTACCAAAAAAGAATTTTCAACAAAATACATGAATTTTCAACTCAAAAGATGAATTTTGAACCACAAATGAAATAATTAAATTTTAAATTCAATTATTTTAATTTTTGCATTAATATTCAATAAAAAAACGAATTTACAATAAAATATTTGAATTTGCAACAAAATACATTAATTTTCAACCAAATAGTTGAATTTTCCATTAAAAAAGATAAACTTTCAACTTAAAATACAATAGTTAAATATTTAGTAGAAAAAATTAATTTACAACCAAATAAAATAAATTTTCAACCAAACGGATGAATTTTCAACCGCAAGAAGATTGAATTTCTATCAAAAATACGAATTTTCAATAAAAATACATGAAATTTCCACCAAGTACTTGAAGGTTCAACTAAAAAAGGTAAGTTTTCAATTTAAAATATAATAGTTAAATTTTCAGTTGAAAAAATTAATTTTCAATCAACTAAAATTAATTTGTAACAAAATAGTTTAATTTTCAACAAAACAGATGAGTTTTTGACCACAAGAAGGTTAAATCTCTACTAAAAGAAGAATTTTCAATCAAATATTGGATTTTTGAACAAAAAAAGATCAATTTGTAACAAAATACATTAATTTTCAACAAAATCGTAAAATTTCTAACAAGAGAAATAAAATGTCAACTAAAATGTTGCATCTAGAACAGCAAAAAATGAATTTTTAAACAAATAATTTAACTTTTGACCTACAAGATGAATAATTGTGAACCAAAAAATATAATAAATAGTTATATTTAAAGTAAAAACAAAAAATAATCATTTTTAACCATAACAAATTAGTTTTTAACAAAATAGTTAAATTTTCAACTATTGAAATTAATTTTCAACCAAGAAGATTAATATTCTACCACAAAAGACGAATTTTCAACCAAACATGGAATAGTTCAATTTGAAGAAAAAAAAATTAATTTTCAAAAAAAAAAAAAAAAAAAGAATTTTGAACATAATAGCTAAATTTTCAAATTCTCAACAAAAAATGTAATACTTTATATTTCAACCAAGATTTTAAGCCAAAACAGTTGATTTCAATAAAAAAGACGAATTCCAAGCAAAATAGTAGCATTTTTATCAACAAAAAAAAGAGGAATTTTTAAAGCAAAAAAGATGCATTTTTAACTAAAATGATGAATCTGTAACTGGAACAGTTAAATTTTCAAACATAAAGATGACTTTTCAAACAAGAAGATTAATTTTTTAACAAAAAAGACGAATTTTTGAAAAGGATGAATTTTAAACTAAAATGATAGAATATGCCATTGAAATAGGTAAAATTTTTATTTAAAACAAAAAATTTCAACAAAAAAAAACTAATTTAAAAAAAAAAGTTACATTTTTAAACAAGGTGATGAGTTTTTAACTAAAATGAAGAATCTTTAACTATAGAATAATTGAATTTTTAACCAAAAAGAATTATTTTCCACAATAAGACGAATTTTCAAATAAAAAAGATCAATTTTCAATCAAATAGTTGAATTTTAAACTAAAAATGATCAGTTTTCAACAAAATATATGGATATATGGAACTAAAATGATAAATCTTCAACTGGAATAGGTGGATTTTAAATAAAAAAGATTAATTTTTAACAAAAGAGTTTAAATTTCAACCAAGTAGTTTCATTTTCAATCAAAAAGATTAATTTTCAACTAAAAAATGATGAATATTTAACTGGAATTCTTGAGTTTTCAACCAAAAAGATGAATTTGTAACTAAAAAAGACAAATTTTCAATGAAAAATATGAATTTTCAATGACACACTTGAATTTTCAACTAAAAAAAGATAAATTTTCAACCAAATAGTTGAATTTTGAACTAAGAATGATGAATTTTCACCTGAAATGATGAATATTTAACTGGAATACTTGAGGTTTCAGCCAAAAAGATGAATTTTTAACTAAAGAAGACAAATTTTCAATCAAAAAGATTAATTTTCAACTATAAAAGACAAATTTTCAACCAAATAGTTGAATTTTGAACTAAGAAAGATGATTTTTCACCCAAAAATGGAACAGTTCAATTTTCAGTTACAAAAATTAATTTTCAACGAAAGTCACGAATTTTCAACTAAAATGATGAATCTTCATCTGGAATAGTTGAATTTTAAATAAAAAAGTCGGATTTTCACCTAGAATCATACATTTTAAACTGAAATGGTTGAATATTCAACAAACAAAAAATGAATTTTCAACCAAGCAGATTTTTTTTTCTACTAAAAAGACACCTTTTTAATTAAAAAGATAATTTTTCCACCAAAAATTGAATAGTTAAATTTTTAGATAAAAAAATGAATGTTCAGCCGAAGTGATGAATTTTCAACTAAAAATGATAAATCTTGGACTAGAATAATTGAATTTTTAACCAAGACGATTAATTTCTATTAAAAAGGACGAATTTTCAATTAAAAAAGATAATTTTTCGATCAAAAATTGAAGTGTCAAGTTTTTAGATTAAAAAAATAATGTTCAACTACAAAAATTAATTTTTAACTAAAAATGATGGAATATTTAACTGGAATACTTAAAATTTCAGTTAAAAAAAATTAATCTCAACGAGTTTTCAACAAAATAGTCAAATACAGTAATATAAAGATACTCTTACAAATAAAAAATCATTGTTATTAAATTTTCTATTGTGATTAAAAAAAGTAATAAGCAAGCTCTCGAAATAATTCCCTGACAATTCCCGGTTTTCCAGGCAGGGGACATCCTGGATACACCTAAAACTAATTTTTTAATTTACGCAATTGATAAAAAAAACTTATGATTAACAGGATGAGGATTGAAACAAGGGGTAATTTACACAAACGGTTGATTCTCTGACCTGTATAATAATTACCGTCATACAAATATTGTTATCACGTAAATATTTCTGTCGCATAAAACCAATTTCGTCCTAACCGATGGTCTGTTTACTTACAACCTAATATATATTTATATATGTATAAATTACTCTATATGCCACTTACAAACATTACTTGTAACTGTAAGTAAGGGCAGATCTTGATCGATCGATCGATCTGATTAGTACAACAATCCCAAATGTTGCAAACGTATATTACGGTGGATCGCAAATGAAGATTTTCCACCGGAATTGTTGACAGAACGACTCCCTTCTTCCTCCTCAATCATCAATCATTTACCATTTATATCAAATATCCTTCCAACTCCCTAATAAGATGAAGAATATACTTATGCAAAAAAAAAAAAAACTTAAATTAGATTTTTCAAGAAAAGAATTACCTACACAACAAAATCTTCATAACGAATATTCTTTCAAGTTAACGTTACATATTTAGTGATAAAACAAGAAATCATACATACTAAGTAAATTTATTACTTACATTATGCAAAATTACGAAGCTTTAACGAGAATTTAAAGTCTTAAATTTATAAAAGAAATCTTTTTTTTAATAAAAAAAGCGAATAAATTATTTAAAATGGCTTCAAGGTGAAGAAAATAGAAGTCGGGGTTTTTAAGTAAACTCATTTCTACGCTGCGTTAAGGCGTAGAAATTATTTAATTAATTTCTCCTCAATTGTAGTATACAAATATTTGATTTGTGTATTATTATTATTCTAAACGCAGCGTAGAGAAGACTCAAATCTCGAATCCAATTTTCAATATTATTATAATTTTATGTACGCATTCACTGAAACTGAAAGGCTGTTCGGAAAGAATGTGAGACTTTTACAAGGTTTCTTTTTACATTTGTCATTCTGAGTACAAGCCTTAAAAATTATCAATATCATCTGTAATTCATTCAGACTGAAATTAGTGGAATTTGGTGATGTAAAAACGGACGAACGACGTTTCAAAGCGACTTTTTTTATGTTACAAATTAACAATTCTGAATGAACGAATGGCTGTCGGCTCTTCCGCGACGGAAAACCCGTATAAATAACCGTTGAACTCTTTAACTTTTTCGAAAAATCAAATACCAAGTATCGAGTCATAAAATCACTGTAAAATCTTTTTTATACAATATTGCCATTGTCTCAGTTGAGCTTAATAATAAATCACTCGAGAAATCAGTTTACGGAAAATTGTCTGAACTCAAAATCCTAAACAGCACTAGCACTTTTATAATAACATCATTTTCGTTGCAAAAATTATATTCTATGACAAATCATTTCAAAGCGTTCTAAATTTTCACGAATTTACTTAATTTAAAGACAGAGCAGAATTTCAGCTTTCAACATTTCACCGTAATTAGCAACGAGAAGCACAATTTAATCAAGTTTGACGTAGTATCAACTCTTTTTGTTTTTCTTCTTCTTTTAAAACACAATTTTACTTTTCAGGACTTCTGCACCAGAATAACATTTTGTCTATTATTTATTAACAGTGCAGTGACTTTCTTTTACATGTAAGTATTTGTGCTCTGATTCTGCAAAAAAATATATGAGATAAAATAACTGAATAATATAAGAATCCCATATGGAGGATTATTTGCCCCAAGTCTATGATGCCGAAAATATATTCTAGCCCATTTGACAGGCAAACCTATTTTCGTGGCATCAAATTTGCATTGTTAGTGCACCGCAAGAAGAGGACGTGTCCATTTCAACGCCACGGATACCACTTCTGTGCTCTCTCGTCTTCATACGTTTCGTCTAGTACCGGACTGAAGAGAATCGAAATCCTGTCGTTATTCGGTTCGGTACTAGCGAAAACTTCATCGCAAAGAGTGGTCTTAATTAATTCAACGAGACAAAAATAGCTCACGAGAAATTATCACCCGTGATTTCTGGCTTCACTTTCTTCAGCGGCGATCCTGCCGGCGGTCGACTTTCCGTCACAGGCCTCTTTACTTGCGGATTACTTTTCCCTGTTGTAGTGGGATCTGAAACAAAAATTATGATGTGTAAACATATTAGACCTCGATATGGGGAGTCGCGCCTGATTCAAATGAAACCACGACTAGAAAGTGTAACGCAGGCCTCCGACACATGCGCTGTGTCTCATGTCACAGAACGGAGACTTGCTTCTCTCTCTCTCTCTTTCTGTCTCTCTCTCCCCCTCACCCCTCTCTCTCAAACGAATAATAATTGTTTAAACAATTGTAAATTATTTACAAACAGGAGGAAAATATGCTGTGTCTAATTTGAAAAAAAAGAAACAATTTTCAATATTTTTCTTATAAGTTTTGAGTACTTAGATGTGTAATAATAATGATAAGTGTCATAATAATGAATTTTTCATAATGAAATTTCAATTTTTAATATTCTTCTTCATGAAATATAATTAGCCTAATTCTAAATGTAGATGCGTAACATAAGTGCGACACAATGTGTTCTTTGAGAGAACTGATGTCGGTCTGCATCGGTATTTGATAAACAAAGCCTGACTAAGCAGGCAAACGAGAGAATGCGTTTTAGGAAATCAAATAGTTTGAAGAATGAATCAATAAATATTTTTAATGTTCAAAATTATATAATTTTTAAACAATTTTAGGTTGAAACACTACAATTAAAGGATTTTAAATTGTTATTGAAACATTCAAATTCAAAAATGTCACTTATAAATTAAAAATTAAAAAAATGAAACAATGCAAATTTTTAGGTTTGCATTCAGCACTCTGAAATTTTAACGATTCGAGGCTTATTTTATTTTATATAATTCAATTCCAATTTGTTTATTTTAGAATATTTCATTTTTATTTTCTTATTTTAAATTTATTATAACAACAGATATAGCGAACCTCAAAGCGTGTCCAGAGTTCTTTCAGAGAAATTTGTAAGTGTTCAAAATTATATCATTTTCAAACTATTTTAACTTAAAAGCAGTACAATTTAGTGATTATAAGTTGTTTTTTGAAAAATCTAAATTGAAATTGTCATTTACAAATTCAGTTTGTTAGAAAATTAATTTTTTCAAATGGAAATTGAACTATTCCATTTTTGTTAAGAATTGAATTTTTTTTTTTTTTTTAGTTCAAACTTTAACTACTTGGTTAAAAATTTATCTTTTTTAGTTAAAAATTAAACTTATTCTTTGAAAATTAAACTATTTCATTGAAAATTCATTTATTTTGTTTAAAAATTTATTTTTTGTTAGAAACATGTATCTTTTGTGTTGAAAATTCAACTATTCCAGTTAAAGATTGATCATTTTAGTTAAAAATTCATCATTTTTGTTTAAAATTCAATTATTGCAGTTGAAAATTCATCAGTTTGTTGGAAAATCAATTCTTTCAACTGAGAATTTAACTATTCCATTTCTAGTTTAAAATTGATCTTTTCAAGTTCAAAATTCAACTATTCGGTTTAAAATTTGTCTTTTTGAATTGAAAATTCATTTATTTTGTTGAAAAATTATCTGTTTCGGTTAAAAATTCAAATATTTGGTTGAAAATTGGTCTTTTAAGGTTAAACATTGAACTATTTTTTTGAAAATCATCTGTTTACGAAAAAATGGATTTTTTTGGTTGAAAATTAAATTTTTCCAGTTAAACGTTGATCATTTTAGTTAAAAATTCACTTTTTGTTTAAAATTCAATTATTCCAGTTGAAAATTCATCAGTTTATTGGAATTTTTTTTCATATACAAATGTAACTATTCCATTTCTAGTTTAAAATTGATATTTTTAAGTTCAAATTTCAAGTATCTGGTTAACAATTTGTGTTTTTTATTTAAAAATTCAACTATTTCGTGTAAAATTGATTTATTTTGTTGAAAAATCATCTGTTTCAGTTAAAATTCAACTATTTGTTTGAAAATTGGTCTTTTTTGTTAAAAATACAAATATTTTATTGAAAATGTATTTATTTTATCGAAAATCGTCTTTTTGGGAAAAAATTAATTTGTTGTTGTTGAAAATTCAACTTTTTCAGTTAAAGATTCATCATTTTAGTTTAAAATTTATCTTTTTTATTTAAAAGTCAATTATTCCAGTTGAAAATTCATCAGCTAATTGGAATTTTTTTTCATATACAAATTTAACTATTCCATTTCTAGTTTAAAATTGATATTTTTAAGTTCAAAAGTCAACTATTTGGTTAAAAATTTTTGTTTTTTATTTGAAAATTCAACTATTTCGTGGAAAATTCATTTATTTTGTTGGAAAATCATCTGTTTCAGTTGAAATTCAACTATTTGTTTGAAAATTGGTCTTTTTTGGTTAAAAATACAAATATTTTATTGAAAATCGTCTTTTTGGGAAAAAATTAATTTTTTGTTGTTGAAAATTCAACTTCTTCAGTTAAAGATTCATCATTTCAGTTTAAAATGTATCTTTTTTGTTTAAAATTCAATTATTCCAGTTGAAAATTCATGTTAGTTTGAAAAATTTTTTTTTTCAACTGAAAAATAAACTATTCCATTTTTGTTGAAAAACTATTTTTTTAGTTCAAAATTCAACTACTTAGTTGAAAATTCATCAGTTTAGTGGAAAATTAATTTTTTGGAACTGACAATTTAACAATTCTATTACTGGATGAAAATTGATCTTTTTAAGTTCAAGATTCAACTATTTGGTTTAAAATTAGTCTTTTTAAGTTGAAATTTCATTTATTTTGTACCCCCCTTTCAAGCCCCCTTTCAAGCCACTGTTATTGTGCTTGCAAAGTGACCCAAAAGCTGCAAAATAGCAGTTTTCTACTAAATTCATACTAAAAACGGTATTCTTTGGATTTTTTAACAAGCATTTTTTGATTTTAGAAAAGTTTTTCTTATCCGCTGTAATGTTTAATTATAATTTTGTTATGTGATAACTATTTAAAATTCTACAATTTCGGAAGCTTTGACTTTGAAAGGTTGAATTTATTTTTGAATTTCAAATTTTAATTGCTTTGAATTTAAAATGATTCAAATTCAAATCTTTTCAATTTTTAGTGTATTTAATTTTGAACGCTTTTCATTATAAATAATACAATTTCAATTCCTCTGAATTTTAAATAAATAAAATATATGAAATACTTTAATTTCGTGATTCTTCAATTTAAAAAAATGGTTTCATTTTTAGCGCTTGACTTAGAAATTAAACAATATTATTCAACTCCTTTTTCTAATTAAATTATGCAAAATCGTTCTATATACATATTTTTTTTAATTTCAGACGCTTTCAATTCAAAATTATTAATTATTAATTATTGTTTCAAAAATTTTTAAAACATAATATTTAAAAATTTATTTAATAATAGATTTTGAACTTTTCTTCTAATGATATAGTTTTGAAATTTTTGAATTTCAATGATTCTTTAATTTAGATCGTTGAAAATTATAACGTGGATTTATATTATTAGAACTGAATCTGAATCTTTGAATTCTACCATTTATAAAAGTTTAACATTTTTAATTTGGAAATTTTAAACGTGCAAATTATTGAGCATTTTAATACAACATTTTCGATTTAACAAACTTTTAAACTTCAATTTAAAAGTTTAAAATACAAGAGTTCCACTTTGAGTGCTTTAATCTGCAGCTTAGTTTTTATTACTTCAAATGAAAAAAAAATGTTAGCTTTAGAGTTCGAATCTTTTAATTTCATCGACCGTGAAAAATGTTTATGGACCGGAATTTTTTTCTTTAATTAAAACAGTCACCCTAATCTTGATAAATAAAGAACTTTTCAGTAGCAAGATTTATTCTAAACGAAATGTTTCATAATAGACTAAAAGATTTAAATTACTCATCGAATTTCAATAAAATAACTGTTTCAAAAATTATTATTATTATAAATAGTAAATTTATTTTTTGATCAGGAATTTTACTAATTTTCAGAAGAAAAATCCATCCAATCACTTGAAATATCACATGGTATATAATGTAATTTAAAATAAGTTTAATTTTAACCTTTTTAAAATTTTAAGTTCAATTGTTAACTTTTTCAATTATGAAATCATTCAGGTCTCAATTTTTAATTCTAAAATCTTTTACCATCAACATTTTCCCGTTTAGGTCTTTACTTTTACGGGTACATTTTCAATTAAAAGAATTTTCAAAACTTTGTACATTTCAACTAAAAAGTATTCACCTTCTAATACTTATATAAAAAGTACCATATATTTTGTAACTGTTCCAATTTTATATTGGTTAATAACTTCTGTCTCCAGTTTTCATATTTTCAACATGCTTTAAAATGTTTAAGCTTCAAATTTTTTTAAGAGTATTTATTTTTAATAATTCAGCACTTGAAACGTGTACCTTATTTATTCATAAATAATGTATTTAAGTGCTATAATTGCTTTAATTATTATTCACTAATGGGCAAACTTGCTAATTTCAGAGATTTTTCCGCGTAATTCAAATATTGTATTTTCAAATATCGTATATTTAAAGAGAAAAGGGGAAGTCTTAGAAATTTGGTTTATTTATTTATAAAAAAAGTTAATTTGTTATTAAATAGTTAAATATTCAACCCAAACAGAAGAATTATCCATAAAATAGTTTCAATTTCAACCCAAAAATATGAATTTTCAACAAAAAACTTAATTTTCAATCAACCTACCCTTTTTAAATTCTTTAAAATCTTTGAAAATGGTTGAAATCTTTGTCAAATCTTTTGAAGTATTTGTGAAATTTTTCTTAAATCTTTGTCTGTGAAATCTTTTTTATTCGTTGAAATCATTGAAATATTTGAAATCTTAGTGAAATATTTTCAGATCTTCTAAAAGGTTGTGAAACCTTTTGAAATCGCTTCAAATCTTCGAAATGTTTTTAAATCTTTGAAATCTGGTGTACCTTTTTTTACTTTTTTACTTTTTCAAATCTTTGAAATCCTTTAAATTTTTTTAAAGTTTTAAAATCTTTGTGAAATTGTTGTGAAATATTTCAAATGTGGCGTACACGCCTTTTTTAAATCATTGAAATCCGTGAAATCTTTGTAAAATGTTAAAAGTGCTTTTAAATATTTTTACATCATTTAAATATTTTGAAATCTTTACTAACGTTTTGTAATCTGGTGTACACTAGAGTAGTAAAAAAAAATTATTTTCCTGATTTTTCAAAGTCTAATCCCCTCATTTTGTGTCATTTGGTAAAAAAAAAATTTTCCTAATTTTTTGAGATTTTTAAAAAAATGTTTATTTTTATTAATTTCATTTTAATTTTAAAAATTACTTTTAAACACAGAATCATGGACTTATAAACCAAATAGTTGAATTTTTAACAAAAAAAATTATTTTAGACCATACAACTATTTACAACCAAATTGTTCAACTTTCAAGCAATTTTCAATAAAATCATTTGGATTTTTAACAGTATAATTTCAATTTCCAACAACATAGTTAAATTTTTAACCAAATAGTTGTATTTACAACAAAATAGTTGAACTTCAAAACGAAAGGGGCGATTTAATAGTTGAATTTTTAACATACAAACGAGAATCTTCAATTGAATAGTTGAATTTTCTATCCAAAAAGGATATTGTTAAACAAATATAACTTAACTTTTCCACCGAAAAAGAAGGCTTTTTAACAAAATAGTAAAATTTTCTACAAAGCACATAAAATTTCCAACAAAAAAGATTATAATTAAACCAAATATTTGAATTCTCGAAAAAAAAATTGTACCAAAGAGATGAATCTTTAACTAAAATCATGAAGCATCAAGACAATTAATTTTCAACAAAAAAGTGTAAGTTTCAACCAAGTAAATGAATTTTCAATCAAAAAAGATTAATTCTTAACGAATAATTTAATAGTGAATAATTTAATCAATAAAGATTAAATTATTCATCAAAAAATAGTTGAATCCTAAACCAAAACAGATTAATTTTTCACCAAAAAGTTGCATTTTCAACCAAGAAAATATGAAATTTGTATCAAAGGATATTAATTTTCAACCTAAACAGACGACTCACTTTAATTCTGAAACTGGATTAACATCAAAATCTTCAACTATTAATGTTCATAATTTGTAAGTTAAATATCACAAAAAATGTGTACTTTAAAATTCTATATTAGCGGAAAAGAAATAAAAAACGTATAGAATTATTCACAATATTAGTCTCTTCATTGCAATCTATAAAATAATTAGTAAATTCTACAAGAAATGCCTAGAAATCTGTTTATCATGTAATGAGTAAAAGATAAATTATATATTGATAAATAAAAAACTTTTCAGTTGCAAGATTTCCTCTAAACGAGATGTTTCTTTCACAGGGCTCGGAACTACTCAAACTTCAAAAATAGTAAAATAGTAACCATACTTCTCTGAAAAAAGTAACCGAAAAGTAACAATAATGTAGCCAAAAAGTAATCAGAAAGAAAAATTTGTTACCAAAAAAGACGAAGTTTCCACAAAAATTATGAATATTCGACGAAAAATGTAATAGTTGATACAATAAGCAAAAAATATTTTAATTTTATATAAAAAATAGTGTAACTTTTTTTAGAAAGACGATTTTTCAACGAAATAGTTTTTTTTTCAACCAATTTGTTGAGTTTTTAAGCCAAAAAAGACCATTTTTTACAAAACAGTTGAATTTTCAACCAGTAAATATGGAATTAACTTTAAACTTAATTTTCACCTTTAATTTGAAGATTAAACTTGAATAATTCAATTTCAAGTTTAAAAAATTAATGTTAAACCAAACAGATAGATTTTCAACTACAACTATAGAATTTTCAATTGGAATATGTTAAATTTTCAGTTTAAAAAACTACTTTCAACAAAAAAACTAACTTTAAAAAAAATAGTTACTTGTTCAAACAAAGTGATGAATTTTCAAATTAAATTGTGAATATTTAACTAGAATAGTTGAATTTTAAATGAGAAAGATGAATTTTTAAGTGTAATGATGAATCTTTAACTAGAATAATTCAATTTTTGACCAAAAAGGTGAATTTTCAACCAAGAAGACTAATTTCTACCAAAAAAGACGAATTTTCAACTAAAAAAAGATATATTTTCAACCAAAAATTGAATAATTAAATTTTTCGTCAAAAACTGAATGTTCAACCAAAGAGATGAATTTTTAACTAAAATTATGGAATATTCCACTGAAATAATAGTTACATTTTCAGCTAAACAAACAAAAAAAAAACAATTTTCAACCGAAAATCATCCAAAGAAAAAACAAAAGATGAATTTTCAACTGAAATGATAAATATTTAACTGGAATACTTTAATTTTTAACCGAAAAGAATAATTTTTAAACACGAAGTTTCCACCAAAATTTGAATCTTCAACAAAAAAATGTATATTTAAGAAAGTAGTTCAACAAAATGGTTGAATTTTTCTGACTAAAAAAAATAATTGTTAACGAAAAATGAAATAGTTGATACAATAACCAAAAAGATATAAATTTAATATAAAAAACAGTAGAATTCATTTAAAAAATATTATTTTTCAATAAAATAGGTTATTTTTCAAACAAATTGTTGAGTTTTTATAACAAAAAGATACATTTTTACAAAACAGTTGAATTTTCTACGAAAACAGGGGAATCTTCAACCGAAAAAAGACGCATTTTGAACAAAATTAAGTACATTTCTAACCAAAAAGATGAATTTTGAAATAAAATGATGTAGTTTAAAACAAATGGGTGATTTTTAATCAAGAAGATTAATTTTCTACCAAGAAAGACGATTTTTAACTAAAATTTCAACAAACAAGATTTAAATTAAAAAACTAGCAATTTTAGCTAAATTGCGATTTTTATCAGGATTCATAATAATTCAAGTGATAGCCCTTTTTATACATTTTACATACGAACAAATTATTATTTTATTGTTTTCCCCTAATTTTCCAGGCTCTAAAGTGCCAAATTGACTGCAAAAATTTGAATTTTTACATTTTTCACAAGTTTTTAAATAACACGATTAATGAATTTTTAAGAATTAAAAATCATTTCGTTATTCCGGGCAAAAAATGTAATCAAAAGTAACCTTTTCATAAAAAAAGTAACTAATTTACTAAAAAGTAACCCGTTCCGAGTCCTGTTCTTTCATAACAGACTAAAAGATTGTCTAAAAGACTGTGATTCCTGTTCTAAAGTAAAAATTGCGAATTATTTTCCGAAATTCTTACCTTGAAGCCACCTGACTTGTGTCGCAGGTCCGTAGCCTTTGTCGTTTCTGGCAGCTATTCTAAAGATGATGGCTGGCTTAGTTGTTGTGTCAACATGAGCCGCACTAAGGGAACTATTTGGTACTGAACAAGCATTGGTGGGTCCACAATAAACTCTTATGAAAGCTAACTGAGTGGGAGTCGTGGCAACAGTTGTTGCTTCTCCAGAATTGGCTGCAGCGTTAGCACTTCGCACTGCCAGGTAGACTGAATACTCCAGTATGGGTCCCAAATTACTAGGTGGAGGTTCCCAAGAAAGTTGGGCACCTTCGGTCGATTTTGAGATTTTAATGGCACTCGGAGCACCAGGGAATCCAGGAAGACACGTTTTGAACGCAGAGACCTGCAATTCAACATTTTAACCAATATTATTAAAATACCAATTAAAATATTAATGTTGATAACATATTGAATTCAATTTGAAACGCTTTAAATTCCTAAGATTTTAAGTCGAAATATATTACATTTGCAACAAAAAAGATGAATTTTTAGTCAGTTAAATACAGGGTGTATATCGTTACTTCAAACAAAAATTCCAGAACTTTTCCAGGTTTTGCAGGACAAAAAAAAACATTTTCCAGGTACTTTTTTACAGTAAAAAAAATACTATCCACGAAACAGTAGAAATTGTAGGTCTAGTGGAACTGAAAAAGTTTCGTATAAAAGAAAATAAAAGTTTTTTTTGGGGGGCAATGTTCATTTTATCAAGGTGAAATATCACGATGCTAGGATAGAAAATATTCAAAGTTTCTCTTTTTTTCAGCTTTGAAAACAATTTAATGAACCTTTTAAAATTCAATATTTGTTTGCTGTTTATAACATCAAAGCGAGTTCAACACCGTGTGTAATGAGTTATTTTTTAGAATTGGTTGAAATTTGACTAAGTTATCGAATTTTAAGCTAATTTAGGTTTATTTTCAATGAAATAATAAAATTGTCGACAAGTAAGTTTATTTTTTAACCAAATTGTTGTTGTTTCTTAACAAAAAAGGTGAATTTTAAATCCAAAAGGACGAATTTTCTGTCGAAATGGATGAATGCTCAACAAAACAGTTGAATTTTCAACAAAAAATTATGATTTTTTAATAAAATACTTGAAATTACAGAAATGAATTTCCAACCAGATAGTTTTATTTTGAAAAAATAATTAAACTTGAACCAAAAATAGTGGAATTTTCGACCAACAGACTAATTCTCAAAGAAAAATTAAATAGTTGGTATTTCAACAGCAACAAAAAACGAATTTTCAACCAAAGAGTTGAATTAAAAAAAATGCAACAAAACAGTTAAATTTTTATCCAAATAGTTTAAATTTTAACCTAAAAAGATGAATTTTTAAGCAAAAATACGAATTTTCAACAAAAAAGTTAATTTTTAACAAAAAAATTGCAGTTTTAATCAAAAGAGAGGAAATTTCCACCCACAGGATTAGTTTTCTCCAATAAAGACCAATTTTTGACTCCACAAATTTAATTTCAGCAATAAAAAATGGAAGGGTAGTGCCAAACTTAATTTTCAAAATTCTCTAAATTTACCCCCACCAATTTTTTATTTGCTCTAACCATTAATATTCAAATGCCATTTCGATTGTAGCTTCGTGATTTTCACCGTGATAAAATAAACAGTCTCTTGCTAAAAAAGTAATACTTTTTCGTTAAGCAGAGAAAAAGTTTAAAAAACTATTTTTTCTTTAAACGAACAAAAATTCCCGAACCATGAGCAAAATTCAAGGACTTTTCCAGGTTTTTCCAGGTAAAAACGAATTCAAGGACTTTCCCAGGTTTTCAAGGATTTCCAGGACACTAGACACCCTGGTTAAATTTCAAACAAAAAACGTAATAGTTGATATTTTCACCTAAACAATTTTTATTCTAAATCAAAAACAAATATATTCAACCAAAAAGACGACGTTTCCACAATTTCGTTATCACGAATACATTCTTAATGAAGTTTAAAAAAAAAGTATGATAGAATATTGTTTGTTGGATTTATTATCGGTTATCTAGAACTTCAAAAAGTAAACAAATACAACAAAGCCAAAAAATGTAAGTGCAGTATTTTTTTCAATTTTTCGTTATAAAAAAATAATTGTAAATAGCACAATTAAAATCGCGTTTAATTTGCAGATTTAAGACTGAAATTTCTGTTTTTATAATAATAATAATAATAATGCCACGTTGCAGAAAAACTATTTTTTTCCACATACCATAGCTTCAAATCACACTGTAAGCTTCAATAGTATTCACTGAACAGTTTTTCATCGTAAAACAGCACTATACTTCTGTTTTTCACTGATAACCTTTCGTTTACTTTTTGAAGTTCTAGATAACAACCAAATACATTTTTGTTGTGTTTTTAACGATAATTTACTTTACCATTACTTTAAAATAGCACGAAACTAAAAGAATGATCTTTCCCTTTTCCGATAATAAATCCAATAACTGATATTCTTTCATATTTTATTTTTGTAATTCTTTAATAATTATTTTTATAAGGACAACAATTAATTTCAAATACCCAGTATTCACGATAGTAGACGATAAGATAATCTTTTCTGAACAGCTAGTGATTGTAAAATGACCTAATTTACAAAAAAGTTAATTTTCTACCGAATTGTTGAATTTTGCAGCCAAATAGACAAATTTTCAACAACAACAAAAATTTTAACTCAAAAATATGAATTTTTAACAAAAACAATACAATTTTCTACCAAATTGTTCAATTTTGAAGCCAAAAAGACGAATTCTATAAAAAACACCAGAATTTGTAACCCACAACTACGAATTTTTTACCAAAACGTTAATTTTCAATTAAATAGTTAAAATTTCAACCCAAACAGACGAATTATCCACAAAATAGTTTCACTTTCAACCCGAAAATATAAATTTTCAACAAAAATGTTCATTTTCAATCAAATATTTCAATTGTCAACCCAAAAATTAATCATTATCTATTAAAAAGTATAAATACACCAAATTTACACATAGTTGAATCTTCCAATAAAGTAGATAAATATTCAACCAAAAATGGAAAAGTTGAATTTTCAGTAAGAAAAAAAATATTTAAAAAACAAAATTTTCAAAGAATTAGTCAAATTTTCATCAAAAAAGTTCACTATCAACTGTATAGTTGAATTTTCTCACAAATTTTTCAATTTTCAAGCCAAAAAGACGAATTATCAACAAAAAAGTAAACTTTAAATTAAATAGTTGAATTCTCAACTTAAAATACGAATTTTCATCAAAAAAATTAATTTTAAACCAAATAGTTGATTTTTCTATAAAACTGTTAAATTTTAAAGCCGACACTACAAATTAAAAAAGAATATTTGTATTTTTAACTAAAAAAAAAACAAGATTTCCACAAGACAACTGAATATTTAGCAAGTTAATTTTCAATCAAATTGTTGAATTTTAAACCAGAAAATTAATTTTTAACAATGTAGTTGAAATTTTCAATAAAAAAGGACGAATTTATAAGAAAATAGTTGAATTTTCAACACGAAAATTTTAATTTCTAGGAAAAAGGTTAGTTTTCAACCAAATATGTGAATTTTCTACCAAATTTTTAAATTTTATAGCCAAAAAGACAAATTTTTCACCAAAAAGGTAGAATTTTCAATAGAAAAAGACGAATGAAAAAAAAATAGTTGTATTTTTAACTCCAAAAAAAACGAGATTTCTACAAAAAGAATTGAATTTTCAACTCAATTGTTGAAATTTCTGATCGACAATTAATTTTAACAGTGTAGTTAAAATCTACAACCAAAAAGGACGAATTTATAACAAAATAGTTGAACTTTTAATCCGAAAATTTGAATGTTCATCAAAAAAGTTAATTTTCAACCAAATATGTGAATTTTCTACCAAATTCTTAAAGTTTATGGCCAAAAATACGAGTTTTCTTTGAAACAGTGGAATTTTCAATAGAAAAAGACGATCAAAAAAATAGTTGTATTAATAACTGAAAAAAAAATTTCTACAAAACAATTGAAATTTCAACAAGTTAATTCTCAACTAAATAGTTAAATTTTCAACCAAAGAGGACGAATTTTCTACAAAATTCTTTAATTTGTAAGATGAATTTCCTACAAAACAGTAGAATTTGAAACACAACATTTGTACAACAAAAAAAAAGTTTAATTTCTAACAAACAATAAAGCGAATTTTCTAAAAAGCATATTAATTTTCAATCCGAAAATACGAATATTAAACAAAAAAGTTCATTTTCAACCAAATAGTTGAATTTTCAACCAAATAGTTGAATTTTAAACCAAATGGTCGAAAATCGTAATAAAAATCAGTTGTATTTTCAATCAAATAGTGGAATTTTCAACCTAAAAAGACGAATTTTCAACAAAATAGTTGAATTTTCAACAAAAAAGTGGAATTTTCTATCAAATGGTTAAATTTCCAATCAAACAGTTGAATTTTCGATAAAAAAGGTGGCTTTTTAACAAAATACTTGATTTTTTAACAAAATAATAAAATGTCCAACCAAACGGTAGAATTTTTAACCAAAAGATATGAATTCTCTACAAAAAATATAATCGTAAACTTTTCAAGCATAAGGAATGAACTTTTATCCAAAAATAGTCGGATTTTCTTATTGGGTTCTATTAATTCAAATTCGCATTTAATTGAAAAAAGGTTGAAAAGGGGATTTTTCTTGAAAACACGTTAAAAAGTGAAATTCTTTAAAAAGAAGGAGAGAAGGGAATAGGGGAAAGCGTGTACAGTCTGAAAATACTATTTTCAATTTTTAAATTTGAATTAATTTTTACGCACCTCACTCCACGGACTACGTCCACAGCTATTTACTGCGGCCACTCGAAATTTGTAAGCGGTACCAGGTTCTAAAGGTATCTTAGTTTTATTTTTAAAAATGTCCGTCGTTAACGCCGTTGTTATGTCCAATGTCTCGTCCGATGGAAAATAATAATTTTGGACCGTGAAGTTTGTTCCTTTGACTATTCCGACGTCGTACCACTGTATTTCCTTCTTCTTCTCCTCGATCTGAAAACAATTTGAGTGATTAATCCTTTTGAATGTTAAACAATTTTTTAAAATAAAATTATCAAATTAATTTACAGAATAAAAAATTGTATCATCCCAAGCCAAATGTTAAAAATAAAAAATTTGACTCCACTCAACTCACTAACAATATTATAAATAAAAAAGTCCCCCCTCTAATTCAGAGAAAAATAAAAAACCAAATTGACCTCTCTTTCAGATCCATAAAAATGTTAAAAATAAAGAATTTCCCTCTTCTAGTTCAGAAAAAATTGAAAATACCAAAATCCTCCCATTTTATCTTAAGAAAAATTCGAAAATTACAGAATGTTTGCCTCTTTAACTCAATTAAAATATTAACCAAAATTTTAAACATAACAAAATTCCCTCTTCCAATTCAGACAATAAATTATAAATCAAAATTTCCTTCCATCCAATTGAATCAAAATGTTAAAAAAGTAAAATGTCCCTATTTCAATTCACAAATAAATTTAAAACAAAAATACCCTCTTCCAATTCAGAAACAAATTAAATACCAAAATTTCCTCTCATCTAATTGAAAAAAAATTTCGACAATAAAAAAATGTCTCCTTCGATAAAAAAAAAATTATGAATACAAAATTCCTCACTTTCACCTGAAAAAAAATGTCTGAAATAAAGAATCTGGCCCCTTCAACTCAATTACAATATTAATCAAAATGTTAGAAATTAAAAAATTCCCTCATCCAATTCAAAAACAAATTAAATACCAAAATGTTATCCCTTTCAATTAAATAAAAAGGTTTTAAAACAATTTTTTTAAATTTCATCTTCCAATTCAAAAGAAGATTGAAAATAAAAGATTTTTCCCCTTCATCACAAGAAAAATGTTGAAAATAAAAAATCTGCCTCGCTTCAACTCAATAAAAATGTAAAAAATAAACAAATTGCCTCTTTCAATCCAGAAAAAATGGTGAATAAACCATT
>CAKNXH010064390.1:0-11143 GCA_932178445.1 Andricus quercusramuli | reverse complement strand
CCGTAGGAAAAGTGTATCTTCGAAGTTCGAAAATCCGATGCGGATTCCGATAGGAAATAAGCCGAATATATTGAAGTTGGTCAAGACTGTATGAAATTCCTTGAGTAGATGCAATCCTGGTAGGTGGAACCATCAACCTGGCATGGGCTGGAGGAGACCTGGACCTGACACCGTGAGAAGGGTTGGCAGAAGCAAGAGACCTGTTAGGAGAATGATGTCTCTCAGAAGAATTGTAAGAAGGTTGCCGACGAGGAATACCAGGAATGGGTTCGCCATTAGGTAGACATTCAAACTGTGAGCTTAGCTCTGGAAAAAGAAAGAGGATTAAATTTTTTCACATTGGCGTTTCAAGAACTTTCTGGGGCACAATATTGCGAGGCAAGACTGACCAGCTGGTGTATTGTTGGACCAGAAATAATCAGATAGCATTGTTCGGGAAGGATCCTGGAAAAGTCGTTTTTCGAAATTTTTGGACAGAATGTACTGCATAAGAATGTAATACATGCAGTATTTTCTGAGATATACACAATTGAATATTCGCCAAGTTGTTTGATTAGGAATTTATATAGTTTGAAATAATTAAATTCTGAACATCGTTTTGATTCAATTTGATCTCAAAGATATTCAATTCAAGATTCTTCAATTCTTGAATGTGTAATTCTTGAAAGTGAAGAACTTTTAATTATTAATCTTTCCAATGGAAATCTAGTAGCCGATGCGACAGAGAGACTGAATTTATGGAAAGACTATTTCGATTAACTATTAAATTTACGTGAAGCCCCCGTTGAAGGTAATCTCGGCGAAATCCACACTGCTGATCTATTAATTGATGATCCTACTGTTATAGAAACAGAAATGGCCATAAAGAAGTTGAAAAATAACAAAGCCGCGGGCATCGATGACCTACCGCCAGAACTGATAAAAAATGGAGGCCCTTGCCTCACAAGGCATATTTGTAAATTAATACGCGCAGTTTGGAAAACAAAACGCATGCCGGAGAAATAGAATACCTCTATCATTATTCCCATTTTTAAAAAAGGCGATAAAACTAACTGTAATAATTGTCGGGGAACTTCACTTGTGCCTTCTTGCTACAAGATCCTGTCTAAGGTAATCTTAAGTAGACTAGCTCCTTTTGCCGAGGAAATCATTGGGGAATACCAGTGTGGATTCTGCCGAAACCGATCTACAAGCGATCAAATGTTTACAATTAGACAACTGTTAGAAAAGAAATAGGAATGTAATGAAGCATTACATCAGCTATTTATCGATTTCAAAAAAGCTTACGACTCTATTATACTCGCGCGAATCTACTAGATCCTAGAGTTCTTGGGTGTGCCAAGAAAATTGGTTAGACTTATCGGAATTTGACTAGGCGGCAGTAAGGGTAGAATACGCGTAAATGGAAGTTTATCTGAATAATTCTCAATCCGCGACGGCCTGAAACAGGGCGATGCGCTTTCGTGCGTCCTCTTTAAGTAAGTTTTAGAATACGTTATTCTAGGCAGGCGAATCCAACCGATGCTACCCTCAATGGGATAATACAAATTCTTGGATATGCGGATGATCTCGACTAACTAGGGGATGATAAAGAAACTGTAGCTAAAAATGCAGAAATCTTTATCACAAAAGCCGAAGATATTGGCAAAATATATGACCGTCGTCAGATCCGAACAAAGTTATCGAGGCGGGGATCTAATGGCCGGAAATATGAAATTCGAATGGTTTAACCAGTTTAAATACCTCAGGTCTATTATAACTAGCGAGAATAAGATTAAAACGGAAAGGAATGCGCGGCTGCACGCTGGAAGTGGGTGCTATTATGCAGCAAACACGCTACTAAAATCGCGATCGCTGTCTAGAAACATCAAAGTAAGAATGTACAAAACGATAATAATACTGGTCGTCATGTACGGGTGTGAAACGTGGTCGCTGACGAAAGGAGAGGAGAATAGGTTTAGAGTTTTCGAGAACAAAGTACTAAGAAAAATCTATGGTCCAAAAAGGGACGAAGAGACCGGCGAATGGAGAAAACTGCATAATGATGAACTGCATGCTCTCTACGGGTCAGCAAATATTAATAGAGTAATGAAAGCGCGTGAACTAAGATGGGCTGGGCATGTAGCAAGAATGGGAAATGAAAGAACAGTGGCGCAAGTTTTAAGAGGGAAAGCGATTGGTAAGAGACATCTAGGCAGAGCAAGAAACAGACGACGGAAAAATGTAAGGGATGATCTAAAAGAACTAGGACATGATTACTTGAACTGGATGGAGGATGCACAGGATAGAGATGTGTGGCGGTCTCGGGTAGATGAGGCAGTGAACTTTCGAGATCGAACTGCTAATCTATAATAATAATTATTATATTCACCAATATAATTTTGGATGACTGACGCGATGTACACGAGAGAATGGGCGATCCTCATTTTTTCCAATTCGGTTGAAAAATGATTGAAGCGTTGATTCAGAATCTGATTAACAGTCTATCTTATGTCTATTATTCTGGTATTTTATTATATCTACCATATAACGAGAAATTGTTGATAATTCAATAAAATTAATTTCGAAATGATTGAATTAATTATAAGCATAATTGTACATGATAATGCTATCCTTATCATTATCTCATACATTAGAGGCGTCAAGTTTCTTCTCCTGAAATCTTTATATTTATATTTCATAAATCAGTGCATTAAATTAGATTACCGTAACCAAGGCTAGCTTGTAGCAAAGGAATGGTTTCATACTGTTCCACTGAAAACATCTGCAAATTATTCAAACCATATATTAATGTTATGGACATCTTTCTGAAATATTTTCCTAAGTTTTTATGATTACCTTAGCCCAAGCTAGTTTGGAAAAAAGCGATTTTTTTCAATACCTCTTAGTTAAACAAATAATATCAGGAAAAAAAGAGAAAATATTCGACGAATAATATTTGATATTAATTTATTCATTTTTTAAAATTGGATGAATGAAAGTTGTACAGAATCTTTTTCTTGCGCAAACAATCTTTCATACAATAATAGGCCGTCCTTTCAAAAATATTCAAACTAAAAATCATAAAAAATGTCCCCATATATCTCAAGAAAATTCTTCTTTAATCCATCCGCAATTTTTAAACCTTCTAATAATTTTAAATCATACGAATTTTTCGTCAAGCATTTTTAAATGTTCTGTGAAAATTAATTTTTCCGAATAAAAACTCATTTCAATTTTTCCAATGAACGTAAAGAACTTTTTCCATTGTTTTGAAACCTTACAAAATTCCTAAAATATCTTACAAGTTATTATTATTTCTCGATCGTTTCAAGACTTCTATGTATCTCTTAAATTTACTAAAATTTATTCTGAAATTCTTTATTATGGGAAATTTTTTTTTCAACTCTTACACCCTTTTCCAAGATTTTAAGAAATAATTTAAAATGTTTTGTAATCTTTTTTCAATTTATACTTTTTTTTCCACACATTTTCAAATCTTAGAAACTTGAAATTATTGTTTCAAAATTAAATCTAAACCATTACCAATTTTTCCTGAAATATTCTCCAAAATTTATTCTCAAAATCTTTCAAAATTATTGAAAAGCTTCGAACTTTTTTCTCGAATTCTTTAAAATAAGTTTTTTCAGTCATTTGATCTTGCTTATCTCTTTCAAAATGTGAAAAAGTTTAGAAACTATAGTGTGGTTGAAAAACATTATGAACGCAATTGTTCCCCAGTATCAACCAATCATTTAGGATTGGAATGTTCCCTTTCATCTATAATGACTAGAAGCATTTAGAAATGAATGTCATCATGAAGTCACATTATTTATTTGGAAATTTTTTAGACAGTTAAAAATAGCATGGGGCCGGAAGAACTGACTTATTTTACGATGACATTTGCGGGTACTTTGACCACGATTTTTGCAAATCAGCGCATCAAAATACATTTCTATTCCTGTTGCTCATTTCTTATTTGTTCATAACTAGAAAGTCAAAACAAAACTAAAGATTAATATTATTAAACTAATAATAAAATAAATATATCAAGACGCATCGATTGACTCATTGAAGAACGTTCCATGATCTTTTATGTTCTACCAATATCGATTCACTAAAAAAAATGTTTACCTTTTTTATGTCAGAAAATTTTTTCCATATTGAAAATATAATGGTATAGTATCCGATTACACTTGGTCGTTTCTTCGAGAGGAAACAATTTACCTGTTGAGGAATTTTGTATGACCTATCAGTACCAATTTATGCAAACTCTACACGGAATCATTTACTTTGCTTAGAGAAACTTTTTAAATATTTGGAATATAACAATTTAGATAGTTCTCTTAAAAATGCATATAAATCTGTCATAATAGATCATAAAACATTCCTTAATAGATCAATCGATGCTACTTAGTGAACAAATGCATCGGATGCAGCACCGTTTTAATTCCAAAACGAACAAAGTTTTCTTCATATTTTTATATTTTTCAAATCAGTTTTGGTAAACAATAAACTTGGATTTGAAATTCAGTGAGTGGAGTCGAAATCAAATGAAGTGGATTCAAAATTCTTCCAAGTTCCATGATAATGGCTTTATCACTCTTCAAGATATGGTTAACAGGAAAAAGCTACACACAAATAATTAAAAAGTTAAGGCTTTCAAGTTGTTTTAAATTCTCTTTTAAAGATGATGTACCATATTTTTTCAATGATGTTGGGAAAAAAATCACCCTCATATCATTTATCATTCCACGGAAGAATGGATATGAATCAAGTAGATGGAGAATACATGTAATTTTTATAGGACCAAAGTTAATATTTAATATCAAACAATATGACGTTAATATTTTTGTCTACTTGGTATAAAATCAATACTTTCTGAATATTGATTATTAATTTCTATGGGCTGTGAAAAAAATCTCTCTAGCTCCGCTGTGATTCGAACACCAGGTCTTTCAGATCTTCGGTCTGATGCTTTTATTAACCACGATTTACTCATGGCCGGCACAAACTCAAATTTAGAATTAAGGTCTTATTAGAATTTAAGTTAGGATGTATGAAAGCAAAATTGTTCCTTGGTTTACAGGAATGAGAGTGAATTTCTCGTGATAAATGCTGAAAATAATAGTACCAGGTAGATTATTTCAGGGAATTAGAAATTAAACAAATGTAGAGATTTATTACCTAGTAGGTTAGAGTAGATACCTGGAGTCGTAATGTAAGGAGGAAAATGACGACCTACAATGATTCACGAATCACCGAGTTCATTTCATTGAAGAAAATCTGGAAGGGAAAAACACTGCCACCGACTCCAATCGTCCACAACACATACCATGCCACCCGCACCACCTCACTCGGCCAAGCTGACCACACTCATCCACGGTCGGGTCATTACGGGTCATTACGGGGCCCACTCGGATAAAATCTCAGACTCCCGAACACAAGGGAGCATCCATCTTGTGCTGGCCGACATTCCACATACCGGAACGGCCCAAATTCCACAGGCTGGAGTCCCGGAAATCACGTTGAAGAGGGCAGCACCGACTGGACGGAGAATTTGGCGCGAGCGGGAAGGAACCGGCCAGCGGAGAGGACGCAGGAGTTCAGTTTCGTGCCGGCCATCGACTTGTGAGGGAATTTGTGGAAGGATTTTCGGAAATTGTCGCTTGCCTAGCAGATGAGTCTATTTTGCCGGACTGGCGTAAAATTTACTAAAAGGAGAACTCGTGGATTCTGGAATCAAGGTAGGCGTCATTCCTCTGTTACTTGTTTTGTATTTCTGAGTTTTTATGGATATGAGGGTTAAGTTGGGTTTGTAAGTTAAATGTTGAACTAGGAGGGTAATCTAGGGGATCGTCCATAAATTACGTAAGACGTTTTTCTTTTGTTTGAATAAAGAAGGAAATAAAATTGCTGTGAAGTTGAGAAGGACACAACGATACAAACAAAAGAAAAACGTCTTACGTAATTTATGGACGATCCCTAGCTGACACGGGCAGACACCATGTTTGGTGCGATGGACCCGTTATTTTAGGGAAAATTCTTTGAGATGTTATGATTAAGCAAGTTTTGGTGGAAAATATTTTATTTAAAATTAGGTTAAGCTCTTTTTAGTGTAGTAAATAATTAATGCAATAATAAGGTTTGGATTGTTAATCATTACTGACGGCAGAAGGTCGAATCGGCTAAATCATGGTTCGGGTTCTAAATCCTCGTTTATAAATTTCACACACATCAATATCAATGTAATAATTGTTCCTAACTTGAATTAAAATTTACAATGTAATTTCTTTTAATATTAGCTTTCAAAGTACTTTTCTCATCCTCACAAATCCCTCTCCTTGAGCTAGCTTAAGATAGTCTGCTTTAATTTAGTCTAATTAATATTTAAAATTTCTGGAATAATTTTGAAGTGACGCCGAGTAGGTGTCTGGCGCCTGGCAGCACGGTAAGTACAAATTTAAAATTACTTTTCTGTACCTGGGAAAAGGGTTACATCCCTTGATAAGAAAAAAATTCAAATAAAAGGATTCAAAATCTCGAAGCTACAGTTGTCAATGATTTGATCTTTTATTTGAAAAGGTCTGTGCAAAGATTTCATAAAAGAACCAAGATTGAAGCCCTGAGAATCATTATATATTTTCTTTATTATTATTCTTAATTACAAGTTGCTTGCAACACCGTAAGCAGACTTCAGATTACATGCAATATTAAATTTTAGTTTCACATTTTTTTTTTGTAATGAAATTAATGGTTTGGACAATCGGGGCTTACACGCTCTACTCTAAAGCTCGATAGGACTCCATGTCTGGAGCCTACGGGAGTTTCCTTAACTTCATGTGGGGTCAAGAAGGTAATCATGCCGCTTACCATGTCTATTTTTACCCGTGATTTATTGCAACGACGAGATTTATATTTATAGATTCCAGCAAGGACGTTACTAGTCTCCACTATTGCAAAGACGTCACCATCCGATGTAGATAATACAATTTGTTCTTGGGTTGGTACGGGCCGATAGACTTTTTGTCCTACGAGTATTAGAATGGATTTATCCGTAGGAAAAGTGTATCTTCGAAGTTCAAAAATCCGATGCGGATTCTGGTAGGAAGTAAGCCGAATATATTGAAGTTGTTCAAGTCCGTATCCAATTCCTTGAGTAGAAGCAATCCCGGTAGGTGGAACCATCAACCTGGCATTGGCTGGAGGAGACCTGGACCTGGCACCAAGAGTTGGCTCGGCAAGAGAAATTGACCTGGCAGGAGGAAGAGACCTGGCAGGAGAATGATGTTTCTCGGGAGAATCATAAGAAGGTTGCCGACGAGGAACACCAGGAATGGGATCGCCATTAGGTAGACATTTAAACTGTGAGCTTAGCTCTGCAAGAAGAAAGATGATTAAATTTGTCTACATTGGTACATCAAGAAATTGTTGGGGCATAATAATGCGAGGCAATACTGACACAGCTGGTCTATTGCTGGACCAGCAATAATCAGGAAACATTATTCGGAAAGGATCCTCAAAAAATCGTTTTTCGAAATTTGTTTACAGAATTATTTGCTAAAAGCTTGTCATTTTTTTTAAATATTATAGATTCAGTATAGCATTATATTCACCAATATAATTCTGGATGACTGTCACGATGTAGACGAGAGTATGGACGATCCTCATTTTTTCCAATTCGGTGAAAGCTGATAGAAGCTTTGATGCAGAATTTGATAAGTATTCTATCTGATAACTTTAAATTTGGTGTTTTGTTATATATAAAATGAAATATTTTGAAATTATCGAATTAATTATATGCGTATTTGTACGTAATGATGGTATCCAAATCCGTATCTCAAATGTTAGAGGCGTCGAGTTTCTTCTTCTGAAATCTTAGTATTTATATTTCATAAATCAGTCCATGAAATTTGATTACCTTAAACAAGGCTAGTTTGGGAAAATCCGATTATTTCAATACCATTTCGTTCAAAATAACCGCAAATGATTCATAGCATCTGAAAATATTCTGAACATTTTTCTACAGGTGTATGCTAAATTGCAAAAACAAACAAAGTTATGTTGGAGACATGTGGACATCAAATCAACCCCATAAGATTTCGGATGAGGCTATGAAAGGAAAGTTTCAATAAAAGTAAGTGTTTCCTACTTTTTATGTTATGAACTGCTTAATTAAGAATTAGCTGAATAATTTTATTTTCAGATTATCTAATTGAATATTGGCTAAAATTGGTATTACAAAAGTTCATTTATACTCAAAATAGCCTCATCCCAGTTACATAAATGTCGAATTGATTCTGAATTTGCGAAATGAGTATCTGAATTCAATTTTCCAAATTATATCTAAATACCATGTTTACATTTTTCCGAAAATTAGTTTAAAAAGTTATTAATCATTCAAATTTTTAGAAATGAAATTTCATGTCTAAAAAAAATACAAGGTAAAAATTATTTGAATGTTTCAATGAAAATAATAGCTTCCTGATATTTATTTTGTGAACAGTTTAATGAATTATTGGTCGATTAATTTAGTTAAAAACTTAAATTTAAATGAAGATTCAATTAAATTTTTTTTCAATTCAGTAACATAAATTGATTATTTACTTGAAGGTTATGTAATTAAATATGGTCTATTATTTTTATAATAGAAGTTTATATTTTCTTTGAAATTCCTTTATTGAAATTATGTAATCTTTCCAACCGCTTATGACGTTGTGAAATAACTCTCTCTAAATTCAATTTTCAAGATTATTTGTACAAATATTTTGTTTTATTTTTTAAATTAGTGAACTGATTAATTAATTATTAACTGATTCTATTGAAACATACATTTTCTGGAATTAGTTCGATAGGTTATTAATAAGTAGAGTATTCAGAAATGTGAGTTCAAGTTTAATAAATATATATAAGGTATAAATTATGCGAATGTTTTAATGAAAGTTAGAATTTAATGCTTCTTATTTTTTTAACTGATTGATTGTTTTCCAGCTGATTATTTTTCTTTCATAATTTCTGTCAATGTTTGCGATAAATTGGATAAATATTGAATTGAATAAATATTAAATTTCGATTTGCTTAAATTAAGTGCATAAATTGATTATCAAATTTTCAATGAAATGTAAGGTAGAAAGAATTTGAATGTTTTTACTAAAAGAACTGGATACTGCTATTTATATGGTGAAATCATTCAATAATATGGACATATATTTTAATTTTTCTGTAATAAATTAGTTTTGAAGGTCATCAATAAATTAAATGTACAGAAATTCTATTTCGAACGAAAAAAATATATAGAATGTAACAATTATTTGAATGTTTCCATGAAAATATATGTTTAATCCTTTTTTTGTTGTGAACTGATTAATGAATTATCAATTGAAAGTTCAAATTAAAAAAAAAATTAGGTAAAGTACAAATTATTTGAATGTTTTAGTAAAAATTATAGTTAAGTGCTTCTTATTCGGTAAACAGATTACTTAATTATTAGCTGATTCATTTTTTTTCACAATAGTAAATTACATAGAGATTGAACTTTAATTTTTCTGTGATAAGTGACATAAGTCTATCATTTATTTTTAAGTTATGTAACTGAATATTGGCTATAATTGGTATAATGGAAGTTTATTTACATTCAAAATACCCGTATTCCAGTTACGTGATATAGTTTAATGCTTGTTATGCTGTGAACAGATTAATTAATCATTAGCTGATTAACTTTCTGCACAATATTAAGTTATATAAATATTAAATTTGAATTTGTTTGAATTGAGTTAATAAATTGATTATTTACTTCAAGGCTATGTAATTGAATATTGGCTATAATTTGTATAATCAAATTTTTTTTTCAAAATACCTTTATTGCAATTGTATAGCTTTGTAAATTTTGTGATGTTGTGAAATACCTGACTGAATTATGCTTCCCATATTATACGTAAATATATTTTACTCTTCTATTGAATTAGTTTGAAAGATTATTATTAATTCAAATTTTCAGTAAAATATAAAGTAGAAATTATTCGAATGTTTTTATTAAAAGAACTTTATATTGCTTTTTATGTTGTGAAATGATACTTCAATATACATATACATATATTTTGTATAATAAAATTTAATTTATATTCAAAGTTAAGGCTTTCAAGGTGTTTTAAATTCTCTTTTAAAGATGATAGACCCTATTTTTTAATAATGTTGTGAAAAAATCACCTTCACATCATTTATTATTCCTTGGCAGAATGAAAATAAATCAAGTAGATGAAGCATTTATCTCATTTTCAAAGAACCACACTTAATATTCCATATCAATCAATATGAGATCAAGGTTCTTGTCTACTTGGTCTGAAATCAATACCTTTTGAATATTGATTACTAATTTTTATAAGTTGTGAAAAAAATCTCATAACCTACATTCTTTCGTCGAATACGTCATCTTGGGTAAGAGAAAATATTTTGAGAGTTATTTGAAATTTAAGCTATACGACAAGAGGTTGCCTTTTGAAGTTAATAGCTATTTTTATATGCTAGTGATTTGAGATTTGAGTTTAAATGATCAAATAGTATTAATGAAATTTGACAAGCACTGAAAATTTTCTTGGTTGCATTCTGGACAGATTTTGAAAGAAATTAATTTTTTTCTGTAACTTTTATAGAAGTAAATAACCTTGGAACAAAAAAAAATGTTTTTTTTTCGTTTTAAACATATATCAACTAGCCGATTGGTGAGAGATTTTTTGAAATTTTTCAAAAAATTTGTTCGCCACGCCACAAAGAAGCTTTTCAGTACTATTACTAATCTTTTTTTTTCGCAAAAATATTTGGCTAGAGGCGAGCTTATATCAAACTATGTTCATTCTAAGAACAAAAATTTGATGCCACCTTACTGTATATTGTCAATTTCTGAGGTTCTGAGTACACGCCGTAATTTCCGTCTAAGATATATCAGAAACCATTCTTTAAAACTTCATTTCCTCTGTTATTAAAAACATTAAATGTACTCACCACCAAAATAATAATTCTTTATTCATGAATTAAAATACAATCTTTCACTAAATTGCATTAATTTAAAGTTATTGCCTTCATAAAAAAATTGTTTTTATTTCAAAAACGAAATTCAAAGATATTTATGTATAATCTAAAAATAGCATTGTCTTCAATTTTGGTTCAT
>CAKNXH010064388.1:0-17411 GCA_932178445.1 Andricus quercusramuli | reverse complement strand
CACAAACCTCAAATGCTCAAACTTCAAACCCACAAAAATTATACCCCAAACCCACAAACCTCAAACCCCCAAACCCGGTAACCCACAAACCTCAAACACAAAAACCTAAAATCCACAAACTTGAAACCCCCAAGCCATAAACCTACAAACCCGTAAACTCACAAACCTCAAATGCACAAACTTCAAACCCACAAAAATTATAACTTTAACCTACAAACCTCAAACCCTCAAACCCACAAAACTCAAATCCACAAACCTCAAACCCACAAATCTCAAAACCACAAACCTCAAACCCCCAAGCCCGTAAACCCAAAAACCTCAAACCCATAAAACTCAAATCCACAAACCTCAAACCCACAAATCTCAAAACTACAAACCTCAAACCCCCAAGCCCGTAAACCCGAAAACCTCAAACGCACAAACTTCGAATTTACAAAAATAAGACCCCCAAGTCCATAAACCTACAAACCTCAAATACATAAACGTAAAACCTCAAACCCACAAACCTCACACACATAAACCTAAAACCACAAATCCATAAGCCCACAAACAACAAACTCACAAACCTCAAACTAACAAACCTCAAACCCCCAAACCCACAAATCTAAAACGCACAAGCCTCACACCTCAAACACACCAAAATTATACCTCAAACCCACAAACATCAAACCCACGAAGCTCAAACCCACAAACCTAAACCCCCGAACCCGTAAACCCACAAACGTTGGGGGTTTTATGTTTGTGGATTTGAGGTTTGTGCGTTTGAGGTTTAATTTTTGTGGGCTTGAGGTTCGTGGGTTTGAGGTTTTAGGTTTATGGTTTTCAGGTTTGTGGCTTTGAGGTTTTAGGATTATGGATTTGTGAGTTAAAGGTTTGTAGGTTCATGGGCTTGGGTGTTTTAGGTTTGAGGATTTGAGGTTTCCGAGTTTGAGGTTTGTGGGTTTGAGGTTCGTGGGTTTGAGGTACGTGGGTTTGAGGTTTGTAGGTTTGAGGATTGTGGGTTTGTGGTTTTAGGTTTATGGTTTTCAGGTTTGTGGCTTTGAGGTTTTAGGATTATGCATTTGTGAGTTAAAGGTTTGTAGGTTTATGAGCTTGGGGGGTTTAGGTTTGAGGATTTGAGGTTTCCGGGTTTGAGGTTTGTGGGTTTGAGTTTCGTGGGTTTGAGGTTTGTAGGTTTGAGGTTTGTGGGTTTGCTGCTTGTGGGGTTGTGGATACAAGGTTTTAGGTGTATGTGTTTGTAGGATTGTGAGTTTGTGGTTTTAGGTTTATGGTTTTGAGGTTTGTGGCTTTGAGGTTTTAGGTATATGGATTTGTGAGTTTGATGTTTGTAGGTTTATGGGCTTGGGGGTTTTAGGTTTGTGGAATTTAGGTGTGTGCGTTTGAGGTTTTTGGGTTTGAAGTTTGTGGGTTTGAGGTATAATTTTTGTGGGTTTGAGGTTTGCACGTTTGAGGTTTGTGGGTTCGGGGGTTTGAGGATCGTTGGTTTGAGGTTCGTGGATTTGAGGTTTGTGAATTTGAGGTTTGTGTGTAAAGATATTACCGATTTCATGGTTTTAAAAGTTTCGAAATTTCGAGGTTCAGACTTTTTTAGGTTAGTTTGTTGCAGAAAACTAAAAAAGTAGCAGTGCTACATGAAGTTATAATTCGTTAAGAATATTTTTAAAAAAATTTATTAGAATCGGTCAAAAATTGAGCAGTCAGCAGAATTTTTAACAAAATTAAAAAAAAAATCTCACAGGGGGGTTGAAGAATCCACTCCTCAATGTTCTACAATAATGCAGACAAATTCATAATCATTATTATACCATTAAGCCATTTCCCATAATAAAATTGTCCAAAATGTAAGATTTACTGATGTCAAATTTTATCATTCAAACAAATCCAGGCATATTCAGCAGAATTAAAATTTGTATTTGAAATGGGCAAACATTATAGAAATTTTATAACAAATTAAAGTTTTTCTTAAATTTAGCATATACCTTCAAAGACGCTGAGGCGAAACAAAAAGGCAATAAAAAGATAAAGACTGGCATTATTACTACATATTTACTTGTTCTGAACTACTTTTTTCTGATAACTAAATTCCCATAAAAAATAATGTCCTCAAATAAAAAGTATATCGCTTTCAACGATTTTTTACTTTTACTTCATAAGTTTTTTTTTAAATAACTTAGAAAAATAATTCCTAATGTTTTTAAATTTATCATTTACTAAAATATAAAAATGAACTTTATTTTATTCCTATACATTTAGCATGCGTTAATTAATCAAAAAATATATATCATTTGAAAAAATACTAAAACCATTTAAAAATCATTTATTATTTTTTTTTATATTCCGTTAAGGGATTTTTCTGAGTAATCCTTTAACCAAAGAAATAAATTTTCAACTAAAAATATGAATCTTCAACAAAAAAAACTGATTTCTTAACAAATTTGTTCAAACGAAATTTTCAAATGAAATATAGGATAACTTTTTAACAAAATTGTTCAATTTTCAAACAAATGATAGAATCAATAACTAGAAAGGGAACCTGACCACTAATAATTAGAGACCAGAATCTTAAACTTGTAATATTTTTAACCTAGATTTTTTTATAAACGGAATTGAACAATATTAAATCAAATTTGAAAATTTTGGAATTTATTCGGTTCGAAAGTTATTTATATTTATAGAAATTCCCTGATTTTTGCAAGATGTTTTTACTGCATCCCTGACTTTTTTTTAAATTTCCGTTGGCTAGGTTCGGTTTTCACTCGACAGGCTCCTTTGGCGCGTAAAGTTAAATTCATATTCTGTACCATTATTGAAGTTTATTTTTTGTTTACATTTATTGCAACCATTTGTAAGGATTATTTTTATAATAATAATTTTTTTTTCTTCAAAAATTAGTGAAATGCTGGCAAAAACTTAGCCAAGTAAAATTAAATAAAGTTGTGTATAATAAAATTTATTGATTGCGAGTAATAAACAAACAAAAAAACGTTCATATTTTTTTTTATGACAAAATTATGCACGTGCATTTAATGTACGTTTTTCCTGCTTTATCTGGTTTTTATGGTCAGTTTCGCGTTGGATATGTGTATTCTTTCTATTTACTTGTCCCCTCCACGTGGTAAGCATGACGTGCTTTGGCCTATGAATGGGGGAAAAAAGTTCGTATATAAGCCGCGACTGAAACAGAAGAGGTTGTCTGCTTTTGAAGAAGAAAAACAAAATGAATTTCTCATTCTTCGTCGTTCTCGTTGCTGTGTGTGTGGCTTTTCTCGCTACACCTGTTTCTCCTGATCCTTGCCCACTACTATGTAAGAACCCTGGTGGCTGCTGCCATCCTTGCTATACATATAATGGTAAGTCGAGAAATTATTACTAACTAGACCAAAATATGCAAGCGCACCTGATAGATTGTTATTTACAGTATAATATATATGCGCGCATCATAATTTTTTTTCTGTGAAACGAGTTGCGCAAAATATGTTTATTAATTTATTGCAAGTGGGTCAAGATATAATTATTCGGCATCAAAATTGATGCCATGTTAAAAGAAGATAATTTTATTTGGAACACATATCTTATACGAATTAAAATCTAGATCATTTTACATTTTTCCAAATATATTATTTAGAACTACGAGAAACTATGCACGTAAGGAAACTAGACATTCTTTGTGTACCTGAGACGAAGAAAAAGGGTCGCGAATTTATAAAAATAGAAAATGGGGTGTTGGAAGGCGGTTGTGAAATATGGTCAGGAGTATATAGCGAATCACATCGTAGTCAAGGGGTCGGTTTAATTATGAATGAAAAAGCAGGAAAGCATCTCATAGAGCATAATTTTGTATCACCCAGATTGCTATGGGCTAGAATGAAGGTAGGAATCAGAAGATTATTTATCATGGCGTGCTACGCACCAGTTGATATCGACTCGAGGGAAGTTAAGGACGCCTTCTGGGACACTTTAAATGATACAATAAGTACTTGCGATCAAGGTGAAAGAATAATTTTGTTAGGAGATATGAACGGATGGGTCGGCGTCCAACGTCAGGATACAGATACAGGAGGGGTACTAGGTAATTTTGGGGATCCAACAAGAAAAAATTATAACGGGGAAAAATTAGTTAGCTTATGCTTAGAGAAGGACCTATTTATTACAAATACCTGTTTTCGACATAAAATGATCCATACTTACACCTGGTGTAAAGGAAATAACCGCAGTATAATTGACTTCGTTATTGCAGATGAAAGACTAAGAGAACTAGTTACAGATACAAGAGTCATGAGGGGGGCCGAATGCAATACTGATCATTACCTTTTGGTCTCCAAGATGAACTAAGGACGGGGGTGGAGAAGAAAGAGAACCAAACAAACAAAACAAACGCGAATCAAGGTCGAAAATTTACAGAAACCGGAAGTACAAATAGATTTTCAGAATAAGATAAACGAACGCATAGATAAGGCAATTTGGGAGCCGCTTGAAAGGAATAAAGATATAGAAGGCGCGTGGGCTTTATTGCGGGATACCATTGTTGAAACTGCGATTGAAGTGTGTGGTATGGCGAGGGTAGGAAGAAAGTCTGGCGATGCGTGGTGGAACGATGAAATTGCGGCAGCCCAACAAGAAAAGAAAGAAGCGTACAAAAGAACGTTGAACATGACAGGTCTTAGCGATGAGGAGAGAAATAGACTAAAAAATGATTACAGACACAAAAAGAGGAAAATTAAACGTCTAGTCAAAGAGAGTAAAGAGAAAACCAGAACAGAAGAAGAGAACAAAATAAAAAACTGCTTTGAAGGAATTATGAAACTACTATTTAAAGAGATGAAGGGAAGTAAAAGTACAGAGTTTGTTAGCATGAGAAACAGCAAAGGTGAAATGCTATATGATATAGACGGGATAGTAGACGCTTTAAAAGACTCTTTTAAAGAACTATTAGGAGGTGAAGATATAGGGCAACAAAACTACGACATAGAACATAATGCATTAGAAAACCCAATTGAAAAAGTCAGTGTCACTGAGGTCAGAGATATAAGTAAGAACTTGAAAAACGGTAAGGCTGCGGGTATAGACAATATTAGCGCTGAAATGCTTAAATACGGTGGCGAGTACATACCTCACAGGTTGTGCGAATTGATAAATTTATGTTTCGAGACAGGAGAAGTCCCAGACGATTGGAGGAAGGCGATTATTGTACCAATATATAAAAAGGGAGATAAAAACAACTGCAGTAATTACAGAGGTATCAGCCTACTAAGTAACGTAAGTAAAATATACTCAAAAATACTTATTCGTAGGGTAATGGAAATTACAGAAGAGAAGATATGGGAAGTCCAAAGTGGATTTATGCCAGGAAGATCATGTACAGATCAGATATTTAGCCTAAGACTGATCACAGAAAAAAGCTTGAGAGTAGGAAAGAAAGTTTTCTGTGCATTTATTGACCTAGAAAAAGCATTCGACACGGTAAATAGAAGCAACCTTTGGGAAGTCCTTAAAGGGTATGGAGTGAATGGAGGGCTCCTACAAGCAATAAAAACAATATATACGGGTAGTAAAGCAAGTGTAAGGGTAAATGGGAAACTGAGTGACTGGTTCGATATTATGCAAGGCGTGAAACAAGGATGCGTTATGTCCGCGTGGCTATTTATCATATTCATGGATAAGTGTCTAAGAACTGCTCTCTTCGACGAACAAGTTGTAGACTCGAAACCGTCAAGGTACGTGGGTTGGCTTTCGCAGATGACAAGATTGTTATGGCAGAATCAGTCGAAGACTTGCAAAGAATGTTGAATAAACCTAATACAAGCATGAAGAACATGGACCTCAAAATTAACGTGAATAAAACGAAAGTCATGGTGTTTGGGGGAAAAAGTGAGAAAACAATATGCAACATTGTCCTAAATGATGTGAGACTAGAACAAGTTGACAAGTACGTATATCTAGGTAGTCTATTCACTAGCGACGGAAAAATAGATGGGGAATTAGATAGGCGCATGAAGAAGGGTAAGCAGGTTATCGGTAGAGCAGGGTCCATCCTCACAAATAAAAACATATCAAAAAAAGCTAAAATGGCCATACATAATTCCATATTCGTACCAACTGTGCTATACGGTAGCGAGGCATGGACCTGTCAAGAAAAGGACAGGAGTAAAATCAACGCGATCGGCATGAAACCTCTGCGCATAATATGCGGAAAAACACTGATGGACAAAGTCCGAAACGAGATAATCCTCAAAGAATGTGGTACAGGAGAGACGCTAGTTGACATATGGGAAAGAAATCAGTTAAGATGGTTCGGACATCTTGAAAGAATGAAAGATGAATGACTGACGAAGCAAGTATATAAAGGTAAAGTAAATGGCAGAATGCCCAGAGGTAGAACGCCGAAAGAATGGTTAGAAGCTGTAAATGAGACATTAATCCGAAGAGATATAAGAAGTCATAGGAACAGAAGAGCTTGCATGAAGAAATGCATGGACGTAAAGGAAGCTAGAGTAGTATGCCAGGACAGAAAAGTGTGGCGACAAATAGTTTATAAACAGAGTGACAATAGAGTGAATGATGCCTGAAACAAAGACCTTGGATACTAATGGGCCCAAGTGGGGAACCATACATAACAATTTTGTGAGGCTCCTCACTTGGGGTGATCGCTAGAGAGATTGATCAGCAACCTGGGTCGGAGCAGTGTTGCGGAGTGAACGTGTCATTTGAATAAATAACACGAAAACTCCAGATCAACCTAAAATATCTATACCTAACACATATACCTATATACCTATCTACCTTATACCATATAACGACCTACTTTACACCTATATACCTATCCCAAACTACTTTCCAACCGAGCAAGTCACGCCTACCCCGAAAGGGAAATGGCTTAATGGTATAATGAATAATAATGGTACGGCAAAAAAACTGTTAATATCTTTATCGTTACCGGTAAAAAAAAACTTACCACTGACAATAAGATTCATTCAAAGAATCTGGAACAATTGAACACAATTTTGTTAATAATAAAAAATTTGAGAAAGACATTGAATTATTTTAAAAGATATTTCTTCTTTATTCATAATGTGTCCCTTAAGGGTTTACATGACTTCCATATCTTACAACACTTCCTTCTACATGTTTTATGAAATCTTAGCCTTACTATTGACAATTGTTTACACCTATTTCCGGAAAATCTCATATCTATATCCTTATTTCTCTTTTTTGACGACAGCGCAATTTGGAAAGTTTTTACGAATTTTGAAACATTTCAAGAAAATAACAAATTTTTTCTAAAGTTCCTGGGAGAATTTCACATGCCTTTATATTTCTATTTTTTATTTTGAAAAATTAATTTTTAGATAAAATTGAAAAAGATTCTAAAACATTTCAAAAGATTACTAAAAATATCGAGAAAAAATCTGGAAGATTTTAGGGCAATTTTTTATTCTTTTAAATGATTTTTCAGAAATTCTAGAAAAAAATTGAATCATTTCAAAACATATTGCAAGTTTTTAGAAAATTTGCAAAATAATTAAAAATGTCAAAATATTTCTAAGAATTGAAAACATGTAGTTTTTTGAAGATTTTGAATGAAAATTTTGAAAGGTTTTTAAGAATTTTCAAAGATTTCAAGGGAATGAATTATTTTTAAGATTGCTAGGAAAATTTTGAATGATTTTGTATTTTATAAAATTAATTCTGAGAGAATATTTGGAAAGATTATAAAAGAGCTTTCAAAAATTTTAGGGAAAATTTTAATCGTTTGGAAAATATATAGCATTTTTAAAAAAATTTCAAAAATAATTTAAAATTTTAAAATATATCGCAAAATTATAAACAGACTGTAGATTATTTAAGATTTCTTAACTAAAAGTTCCGAAGCGTTTTGAGGATTTTCAATTTTCTTATGATTCCTGAGAAAATATAGAGTGATTTTGTATTTTGAAAAAATAATTTAAGAGAATATTTGAGAGGAATTTAAAACACCTACGAAGATTGCAAACATTGTCAAAAAAGAATGTGGAAGATTTTAGGACAATTTTAGAAATAATTTGAGTCATTTTAAAAGGTATCTAGGAATTTCACAAGTTTACAAGTTGTTTTTGATATGTTTTCGACACATCTGAAATTTTCAAAATTTTTTTGGATTTTTTCAAAAAACCTAGAAAGTTGTACTTGTATAATCACGAAAACATTGGCAAATTTTTTTCTTCAAATTTTCATGCATGTTGCCTAGAAATTTGTTCGGATCCTCACAAAAACAAATCCATTTTTTTGTTTTTTTGTTTTGTTTTTAATGATATGAAGAGGTGGCGCAAGCCTCATGAAGTTTAGCACATATTTTCAATGAGAAAAAAATACGTTTTTGTAAATTCAATTCAGAATCTTCAATCTGAGCTGAATCGAGTTGAAGCTAAAAATTTCTCTTTATAATTAGCCATAGAATACAAATGGAATATTTCTTTTTAAATATCACCCCCCATAATTCATTTTGTTTCGAACTGTAGCGATGTATTTTTATGAACTGATTACAAATATAACTATGAAAATTTCATTTTCGCATGTCAGGACAGTCTCACTTCCATCACAGAAAAAACTTAGGGTAAATAGTGTTGCAGGTAACTTTGTATTTTTACCTGTTCGTATTGGTAAAACAAAAATATTACCCTCGATGGGCAGAAACTATCTTTTGTTCTCATAAAAGTTGTCACCACCGTCATGAAAATTAGAAGCCACTAGCTTTGATCAATGAACTGAACTTAGCTGATGGTTGGTGTAACAGGCAAATCGGAGAAGTGCGACTTCATAAAGGCTGACTTGCCGAATCGTGAAAGCTGTCAAAAGTTTCTTAAAAGTGTGGGTAAAAGCAGAAAAATACCGAGACGTCAGGGAAAGTTTACTCACATGGGGTAATTTTTGTTGCAGGTAATCTTTACCCCGAAATCCGTGTAAAGTTTACACTTAGTTTTTTCTGCGATCTTACTATACCATGAGCGCATTTTATGTCAAGAAGTTCCCAGCGATAAGTGCAGAGCGTGTCATGTACACGTTGAGTACCTAGAACACATACTATCTGGATGTCTCACCCATGGGGGATAAACGTATATCTACAGACATCATGCGGCCCTATGAGTGCTTCATTACCATACTTGTCGCTCTTACGGTGTTGGCCGCAATCCTGTCCTGCTGAACGCTCCAAGGGAGATGGAGTCAATTGTCCGAAACTAGAAGTGCCAAATTTTCTGGAACTGCGATTTTCAGACAGCAGTCTCCATTATACACTCGAGGCCTGGAATTTGTTCTCCAAGATCTCGAGAAACGAACCATATTCGTAATCGAATTCTTGACTCCGGTCGACTACAAAATCACTGCCAAGAAGAACTAAAAGGAGGAGAGATATCAAGACCTTAGAAGGGATTAGTTGCTTTAAGGAAGCAGGATCGTAGGTTCCGAAGCCTACAACTTCTCACACTAAAATAAGTTGATAGCTCTAAGAAAGCATGCAGAGACGACTGTTGTCACCTCCAGCGATCGTGGTTGCTGTGTAAGGATAACAGCGGTAAAAGACGAATTCCGAACTACACCATGTTCCGGATTTTGTACCTGAAAAATAATCGCAAAAGATTTTAAACATCGTAGTAAAATAATTTATAACATCTTGATCTCAGTGGTCAACTTGACTTATTGTTAGTCCGTGGCTTACGATAAAAAACCGGGTTCACCCGAGAACTGGTTCAAAAAAATAATGACAGATGCCGCCTTTGTACAGATCTCAATGAGAATAACGAGCAAATAATTAACGGCTGTACGATGCTTGCCTCGCAAGAATACACGCGCAGACATAATAATGTTACTGAGATCATTCGCCAACGAATTTCCCTGAATACTGTCTTGCTAGAGAGATTCAATCCTTGCTGCAAATATAGCCCAGTTAAAGTACTTGAGAACGAACACCATCTCCTTTACTGGGATAAGACTATTCCGACTGACCACCTAGTCAGACACAATTGTCCAGATGTCCTCTGGTGTGATGAACGTTTTCAACACGTGAGAATAAAAGACGTTAGCGTTCCACTTAACAACAACATTAGGCTCCGATATACTGAGAAGATCCAGACATGAGCTGAAGCAGGAGATTCTGACCGTGTGAGGCGTTAACAATATCACCATCCTGCCGGTCGTGGTCTGCTTCACTGAGAACGTTCGTCCCAGATGCGTACAAATCTTGGTAGAGCTGGGAGCTCGAAATATGCTACATCTAATTCAGGCGGCAGTATTGCTAAACACGTGACGCATCGTTCGGAGTTTTCTGGGCATAAGTCCTGACGTGTCGCGTGTGCTCCTTGTACTTTTTACTTTTATACTAGTGCGACGATATGTTCAAACAGATTTGAGTTTTCAGTAAGGGCACCGAGCCTGCTGCTTTTATCAAATTGTTATCTCTGATCTGTGTGGTGCCTAGATTTCATGTTTTTGGTCTTTTTGTCAAACTGACTCAAACTCAAAGTGTTTGTGAGCTCGGACAGTGTACCTTTCTACAGTCGTGTTCATCGTTTTCCTACGTTATGAGTTCGAACACAATCAAGGACCCCAAGCAAATCAAGGCTAAATCTGATATCGTCTGTCGTGGATGCAAGGGCTTTGTTGTAGATGCAGTTTACTGCCCGGAGTGTAAGACACCCTATCATCAGTCTTGTGCAGTTCGTATAAGAGTTCTCGAAAACGGTGCCTTCGCCAAGTGTTGTGCAACGCGCCCTCGTACACCTACAATGCCGGAGACACCAAGCCTCACCATTCAAGACATCGAACGCGTGATAAACACTGCTTTCGCTTCAGTAAATCCTCGACTGGAAAATGTCTCATCATCTGTTGGCAGCCTTACATCTAAGATTGATAGTCTCTCGACTAAAATTAACAATGCTATTGAGAGAATTGGGACTACAGAGAAAAGGATCGACGAATTGTCCAACAGAGTGGAAGCAGTTGAAGGTACGACAAATAAACTACAGTTACAACAATCACACAACCAAAACTTGGACGATAAAAGTATTGCACGAAATTGTATTGTCGAATGTGAACAGAGAATCCTGAGGAGAAAAAATTTAATCCTTTTCGGTCTTCCCGAGCATGCTTCTTCTCAGGACAGCGCCTCTCCTGTAAACAAAAATCCTTCGTCCTTGGCAAGTGAAATCTTCTCAAGCATTATTCCTGAAAAAGTGCATAAAAATGCTAAAGCCTTCCGAATTGGTGTCTTTTCACAGCAACAGGCAAAGCCGAGGCCTGTAAAAATTGTTTGCGAGTCAGAGGATTCTGCGCATGTGCTGCTATGCGCATTCCTGAAAACGAAAAAGGAATCCAAGAACAGCTCGTTGGAAAGCCTCTGGCTCACTATGGACAAGACAAGGATGCAGCTCGAGGAGATAGCTGACGCGAGGAACTCTCTTCTAACTCGAAGACAGGAAGGAGAAACGGATCTCAAGTTGACATTCCGTCAAGGCTTTCCAGCAGTAATGAAAATGAGGAAATTTTCAAACTCAAGTATCAACACGAAGCAGACGACGCCGGTGACGGGCAATGCCCAGCAGACACTCAGCCTTCCGAAAGCGTAAGTAATCATCCTGTTCACTGTGGCGCGCGCTCCTGCGACAAATCATTATTATTGTATTATCAAAATGTCAGGGGCGTATGCACAAAACTACATCAATTACGAATGTCAATTCCGATGTGTTTACATTCAGTTATAGCACTATCCGAAACGTGGCTCCACAGTGATATCAAATCGTCCGAACTAGGTTTTAAGGGTTTCGATGTTTTTCGTGGCGATAGAAATTCAAAAACAAGCGACAGTCTTCGTGGTGGTGGGGTTCTACTGGCCACTATTCAAAGCTTAGGATGTGTTCGTCTTTCCACGAATATTGACACGATTGAGCATGTCTTAGTTAAAATGAGTATTGGTCTTACCAAACTTATTTTAGCATTATTTTACATTCCACCGAACTCTAATATCAATAAATTTAATGATCTCTGTACAATACTTGAAGATGCGTCTATTTCCTTTTTGGCGGAAACTGTCATAGTTCTTGGTGACCTAAACATGCCCTATGTAGACTGGAACACAGACCTGGATCATGGACCCTGCTGTACCCCGAGGAACGGGACCATACAGTCGTACATTAATATTGCAAATTCGGTTTCTGATTCTTTTGATTATTTAAATTTGATGCAAGTAAATAATAACAGAAATATACACGGATCAATACTTGACGTAATTTTAACAAATTCCAGCTCTGTGTCCACCAAGGTGGCCATTGATTCCCTACTACCAGTAGATAATTATCATCCGCCCTTGTCGCTCGAACTGAAATGCAGGCCGGCTGTTATTCTAGTTGCTGAGTCTAAAGTGCATATCTGTCAACTAAATTTTAGGCAGGCTAATATCCCAGCTATATGCTCGTACCTGAGCGAAATTCAATGGGCTCACCTACTTGCTGATGTCACAGTGGATAAAGCAGTTGAAATACTATATACTTATCTCAATGCAGCTTTTGATCTTTTTGTACCACTAAAAAATACTAAATCCTCATCTTTTCCTCCTTGGTTTAATCTAGAACTTATCCAATCAACTTTAGCAAAAAAGACAGCCCATGCCACTTATAAGCGAACACGTATATTAAGAGATTACAAACAATTCTCAGACATCAGAGCCCACTGTAAAAAACTGTCAGACACATGTTATCATAGATACATTACAGACATTGAAAACTCGATTATATCAAATCCGAAATTTTGTTGGAATCACGTAAAGTCTATGAATAAAAACAACGATCTACCAAACCAAATGTTTTTAGATGGCGAACAGGCAGACTCTAAGGATGGCATAGCTGATCTTTTTGCTAAACAATACAAATCTGTCTATTCAACCCCCACCGATCGCCCTGTATGCTTTGATCCGACCGATGTCATTGATTTTTCAACTGTTTACATTAGTAAGGAGGAAATTGAAATTAAAATAAAAAATCTAGATCCCAATAAAGGGGCTGGTTTCCATAGTGTCCCCCCCTCTTTGGTGAAGTCATGCTGCTCCTCATTGATTGAACCTTTACATATAATATTTAATAAATCTGTTGCGGAGGGTTACTTTCCGATTATTTGGAAAAAAGGTATAGTTGTTCCTATTTTTAAAGACGGAAATAAAAATGATATCTCGAATTACAGACCGATAACAATTCTCAGCATTATTCCGAAAATATTTGAGAGTATCGTCCATGATAAGCTATCAGCTGCATCAGCTAATATTATTATAGATGAGCAGCACGGCTTTAGGAGAGGGAGGTCCACTACTACAAATCTATGTATTTATACGGACTATCTGATTAATAGCGTTGAGGCTGGCTTGCAAGTAGATGCTATTTATACTGACTTTTCTAAAGCCTTCGACAAAGTAGACCATGTTATCCTTGTGGCAAAGCTCAGGACGCTGGGTATATCAGGAAACATGCTATCTTGGTTAACGAGCTATCTAATTAACAGAACTCAGTCCGTTCGAGTAAAAGGTCAATACTCCAAATCATTTACGGCAACCTCTGGAGTCCCTCAGGGTTCGCATCTCGGACCCTTAATGTTTATCCTTTATGTTAATGATATCTGCTCAATAATTAAATTTTGTTTCTTTTTACTATTTGCTGACGACCTTAAATTGTATAGAGCCATCTGTTCCCTGTCGGACTGCATCGAACTTCAAGACGACCTCGACCGTCTACAAGTGTGGTGCACTCTTAACGGGATGCAGCTCAATGTCAAAAAATGCGCAGTCATAACATTTGCTAAGAAGAAGCTAGCATTGAAGTATCATTACACTATTGGAAATGAAGAGCTATGTAGGGTTACGAGAATGCGTGACTTGGGTATCCAGCTGCATCACTCGTTATCTTATGAAGAACAAATTTCGGTTGCAATAAACAATACTCTCAGGACTATGGGCTTTGTCATAAGGAATGCTTCTAAATTTAGTAACCCACTTACACTTAAATTGTTATATTTTTCACTAGTCAGACCTATCTTAGAATACGCCTCCGTCATCTGGGCACCACTGTATATGGTACATAAAATTAGGCTCGAAAGAGTTCAAAACCGTTTTTTGCGTTTCGCGGCCAGGCAAATGGGAATGCCCATGAATAGAAGAGATCATGATTACAGTGGAATTAGGACACTACTGAACATTCCGAAAATTAACTCTAGATTTTTACTCGCAGATTTAAGCTTTCTTTTTAACATCTTAAACAATAATATCGACTGTCCGCAAATTCTAGGTAAAATAAATTTGAATGCGCCTGTAAAATTATTGAGGAACAGCACCCTGTTTAGTCCACCTTGTCATCGCACAAATTATGGACAAAATGATGTATTGACTAGAATATGCAGTGAAGCAAACTTATTGTGCGATAGTCTTGACTTCTTTCAAAATTCACCGACAGATTTCAAACTAGATCTTAAGAACATTCTTAAAATTAGAGAATAACGTGGCCTAGAGGTATCCTCTGTTAAATCAGTTTTTGTATATAATGCGACTCCGAAGGACTGTAATTTAGATTTAGATTCTTTACATGTACAACTTTCTTTCTTTTAACCTGTAATAAAGGGCTAAAGCCCGTTGGTTTCTAAATAAATAAATAAATAAATTGTGTCTATTCTTTGAAAAATACCCCAACTCTGAATATATTTATAAAAAATATTTAAATAATGAATAATTATTGTGAATGTGCAAAGTAATGTACGAAATTCTTATTTGGAATACATATTTTGTTGCTTCCGTAAAAAATTGTAGCCTATTTGTTAAAACATAGCCAAATTCTAAATTTTTCAATAAAAATGGTTCAAATAATGATTAATTCTTGGAAATTTACAAAGCAACCTAGAAAAGATTCATCATTCATTTTGCAAAAAAATTGAGCCTATTCGTTGAAAAATAGCCAAAATCTTAATTTGTTTATGAACATTGTTTGAATAATTAACGAATATTGGAAATTTGCAAAGCATCATAGAAAAAAGTCATCGAAAAGATATTCTTAGATAATTATGTAAAAAAATTAAGCATATTTGTTGAAAAATAGCCAAACTCTATTTGTTTATGAAAATTGTTAATAAGTAATGATTCTTGTACATTTGTAAAGTATAATATCAAACAGTCGCCGAAAAAGCATTCTTAGTTGATTCCGTTGAAAAAGAACCAAACTTTGAATTTCCTTACAAAAATTCTTTAAATAAATAAATCATAGTTCTTCAGAATTTGTAAAGCACTACATAGAAGAGTGATCGCAAATACATTCTCAGTTAAATCCCCGCGTGAAAAAAGTTTGCATGGCTCACGCATGGCAATAAACTTGGAAATATCTGGCTAAAGCATGGGTCATGCATGGCAATACACTTGGAAATATCTGGCTAAAGCATGGGTCACGGCTGAATGGTAGCATCGCTAAAGCCTTGCTCGTGTCCGTCTTCCATGCTTAGGACACGCTAAACACAAATGAATATTTTCAAGAACATGTAAGTTTGCCAATAACCGACACATCTCTAAATGGTAAGTCCACTACCCAGGTGCACCAGAACGTGCACCAGGTCGTTCAAGACGTCATCTACGGGAACTTTTTCAAAATTTAAATTGTGGCAACAGTCAAAATAACTACCAATGGTGAGTCGACGATCAGGATGCTCCTGATCGTGCACCAGGTCGTTAAAAACGTCATCTACGGGAACTTTTCTAAAATTTAAATTGTGGCAACAGCCAAAATAACTGCTTATGGTGAGTCGACGATCAGGATGCTCCTGATCGTGCACCAGGTTGTTCAAAACGTCACTTACGAGAACTTTTTCAAAATTTAAATTGTGGCAACAGCCAAAATAACTACCAATGGTGAGTCGACGATCAGGATGCTCCTGATCGTGCACCAGGTCGTTAAAAACATCATCTACGGGAACTTTTCCAAAATTTAAATTGTGGCAACAGCCAAAATAACTGCTTATGGTGAGTCGACGATCAGGATGCTCCTGATCGTGCACCAGGTTGTTCAAAACGTCACTTACGAGAACTTTTTCAAAATTTAAATTGTGGCCACAGCCAAAATAACTACCAATGGTGAGTCGACGATCAGGATGCTCCTGATCGTGCACCAGGTCGTTAAAAACATCATCTACGGGAACTTTTCCAAAATTTAAATTGTGGCAACAGCCAAAATAACTGCTTATGGTGAGTCGACGATCAGGATGCTCCTGATCGTGCACCAGGTTGTTCAAAACGTCACCTACGAGAACTTTTTGAACATTTAAATTTCGTCAATAACCAAAACAATCTTAAGTGGTGAGTCGACGACTTGGCTGCACTTGATAGTCTATAGAATTTCTTAAAAAATTAGTATGTTCCAAAAGTGATATATTCTCGCGGACATGAGGTTCCGTTGAAGTGACTTCAACCCAATTCTGCAAAAACCAAGAAGTTTTTCTTGATTTTGTATGTGGGATTTCTCACAACTATTTTTCGATCACAAAAAAAATCTTCGCCTTAGCCGCTTTCGGAAAAAAAACATTTTTCATGTCAAAAAATCGAATAACCCCAGTTTTGTCAGACCCGAAGCGTGATATCAAAAAAGATAACAGAGTACAATCATTGTTCGGAGAAATTTCTACAAAAAAGCCCTTCATAATTTTTTTTTCGTTTACTTGAGAAAACTTAGTTTTTCGATGTCGCTAAAAATTTCTTGTTTTTTTATTTTCTTTACTCGATATAATTATTTCAAGTAGAAAACTAGAAATGTATTCATACCCACACCTTTGGTTAACACCTAACACTTTTTATCCTAAGCCGATAGCATTCTTTAAATAAAAAAATATCTTCAGACAATTTTCCCTCTTTAAAAAAAAATTTATCTTTTTCGAGAGACCGAAGTGAGTTGAAAAAGTATGAAGGTAGTTCTTTATAGGAATTTGTCCAAGGAACAATTTCGCCTTTTCAAGGCTCTAGCAAAGATATTGTTTTTCATAAAAAAATCTTTTTGTAAGAAATTCCCAGATACAAAACAGAAAGAACAATTCTCAGTATTCGCACCTTTGGGTTGAAGTCATTTCAGCGGAACCATAACCGTGACCTATTCTTGTGAAATGTAAAACTGAAATTGTTAGGCCTGAAGGTGGTTGAGAATACCGTGAAGTCAATACCATAGAAACGATGGGTGAAGCAAAAATGTGCAACCATTATGGAAGAAACGGAAGCAATGCGTGGAGTTGTAGAGGATGAGAAGGTGATTGTGGATTATAATGGCAAAATTTTTAAAGCTATTTTGAAAATGAGAAGCGGTAATAAGAAAATCTTTATTGTTAATGTTTTTTCATTCTGTACTTGTCCTTTATTCGTCCTTTATTAAGTTCATACC
>CAKNXH010064387.1:90377-141505 GCA_932178445.1 Andricus quercusramuli | reverse complement strand
TTAAATAAAATTATTGTTCAGGTACGGTATTGAATTCAATATAAAACGCGTAAGATTTCAAGTTGAAATATATTGAATTTTCAACTATGAAAAATTAATTTTGTACCAGAAGAGATGCATTTTCAACTGAAGAGTTGAGATTGCAAGTTGAAAAGTCGAATTAAAAAAAAAAGAGTTGACTTTTAAACCTCAAAAGTGAATTTTCAACCAAGGAAGATATTTTTAAAGCAAATAGTTGAACTTTCAAGCCAAAAAGACAAATTTTTAAACAAATAGTTAAATTTTCGCCCTTCAAAAACGAATTTTATGCGAATTTTCAATCAAAAAAGAATTAACTTAAAAAAAGAATGAACTTCAACCACAACAACAATTGCATTCTTAAACAGATATTTTAGCCAAATCTTTAAGACAAAAAGAGGAATTTTTTAGAAGACAGTTGAATTTTCATCCTATAATAAAAATTTGTAACAAAGTAGTTGAACTTTCAACCAAGCAGTTAAATTTTCAACCAATACCGATCAATTTTCAGCCAAAAATGGATTAGTTTAATTGTTAGGTAAGAAAGTTAATTGTCAATCTAAAAAACGAATTTTGAACAAAATAGTTAAATTTTTACCAAACAGTTAAATATTTGTCCACAGAGATTAATTCTGAACCGAAAATATAATAGTAGACCTTTTAATTAAAAATAAGAACCCAGTTGGCACAAACGTTAGAACCTCATTAGAACGGCTAAAAACGTTTTAAGTGAATCCAAATAACGTTCCTTAAACACACACTTTTCGAGAGACGTCTTAACGACGTATTCCGAACATGAAACTTTTCAGAGCATTATTTGGCCTGACTTATAATAGTTTTTGGAACGTTCAAATAACGTCTTTTGACTTGTACGCCCAAGGAACGTTTAAAGGACGTTCCAATTATGTTCTTAAAATTCGTGCCCACTGGGAAACTTATCTCAACGATAAATATTTTGATTTTTTATTGAGTTCTATTAATTCAGTTCGCATTTAGGCAAAAAAAAAAGAAACGAGAAAAAGGGGAACTTTCTTGAAAACAGGGGGAAAAAGCGGGATTCTTAAAAAATGATAAAAAAAGGAATAGGGGAAAAGTACAAAATAAAATCACTAATTTTCATATTTTCTAGCATTTCAAAAAATTGTTATAAACATTTATATTTTTCATTTGCGATGTCGCATTCTGCGTTACCCTCCTCCTCTCACCTCCTTACCGTGTGACGTAGTTTTACGGCCCCTGATAATAGTTATAACATTAAGCCATTTTCCCTTTCGGGGTAGGCGTGACTTTCTCGATGAGGAAAGGAGTAATGTGAGGTAGGGGGGCTTAGATTTTGTAGGTTGATCTAAAATTCTCGTGTTATTTATTTAAATTACACTTTCGCTGCGCAAGACAGCTCCGGCCCAGGTTGCTGATCAATCACTCTAGCGATCACTCCAAGTGAAGAGCCTCACAAAATTTGTATGTGTGGTTCACCACTTGGGCCCCCTAGTATCCAAGGTCTTTGTTTCAGGTGTCATTCACTCTGTTGTCACTCTGTTTACAAACTATTTGTTGCTACACTTTTCTGTCCTGGCATACTACTCTAGCTTCCTTCACGTCCATGCACTTTTTCATGCAAGCTCTCGTGTTTTTATGACTTCTTATGTCTCTTCGAATGAATGTCTCATTCACAGATTGTAACCATTCTTTCGATGGTCTACCTCTGGGCATTCTGCCATTCACCTTACCTTCTCTCCTGTACCACATTCTTTGAGGATTATCTCGTTTCGAACTTTGTCCATCACTGTTTTCCCGCATATTGTGCGCAGAGGTTTCATGCCAATCCCGTTAATTTAATTCTTGTCCTGTTCTTGACAGGTTCATGTCTCGCTACCGAATAGTACAGTCGGTACAAATATAGAATTATGTATGGCAATTTTAGCTTTTTCGATATGTTTTCATTTCTGAAGGGTTCTTTATAATTTTGAGAGGATATTCTTATGGAATTGATTGGTTTGCTTCAAGTGTGATATTTAATCTGCAAACGGCCAAGTACGTAATTGAGTTACTTCTATCGTTGAAATCGTATTTGGAATAAAAAATTGTTATCATCATACACTGTGTCTTATTTCAACCATATAAGATTGAAATAAGATGCAGTGTATCAGGATAAAATGTATTGAAATATGTACTTAAAGGACATTGTTAGGAATTCAAAACGTTGAGAATTCAACCATATTTGTACTTTTTATTTCAGTTCCGCCTTCTTACCGGAATCATACTCGCCATTCTTGCACCAATGATCGAGTGAATGTGATGTTAAAATGTTTGTTTCTCGAAGATCTTTTATAATGTCCTCGCTCCAGTGAATGGAGACCTTAAGTTTGAGAATAGTGGATCTCAACAGTAGTAGCATGATTTATCTGTATAGGAACCATGCCCCTGATTCAGCCGGTTTTTCACATTCACATGACGAAAGCAGATACGTGAGTAAGAGCACGTACATCGTCTGCACTAAACTGGCATTCGCGAAATGACTTTGCAGAAGAGGGGTGTGGCTTATGACTAGGCATCTTCAAGCTTACTTTTCTTCAAAAAATACTTGAGCATTGTCATATTGTCTTGAAATTCGTATCAACCCCAAGAATTTTCGCACTCCTTGATTCCAAAAATCATTTTGAATTAACTGAAAATATTGTATAGTCAGAAATCATTCTTTCTCACAATGTTCGTGCTTTGTGTTGAAGGCGTTTACAATACATTTTCTGTTTATTCAAAATCAATACAAATAACAAAACAAAAAAATAAAATAACCTTTCAGGAGCTGTTAACAATAAGATATTTGAAAATATTATTACAAGAAGTCCGAAGTTGTTCTGCTCTTCGTATTGAGTACGAGTCACAATGTGATGAGAATATCGGTCGTTCTCATCATTGCTGCCAATGCAACAATACATTCTTAAAGATTTCTGTTTATTCTTATATCGCTTTTATGACTATATAGAGAAATGCATGAAAAAGTTTGTATTTATGTATCATTAAATTCCCACGGTTTTGCAATTTATCTGCATAAATGCAATTTCCTGAACACTGACATTCTATTATAAATAATAATTTCCTGCAAATATGTATCAATATCTGGATATTATGAGGAAGCTATATCAATTCTTTCAATTTCTTTAATTTTAAATTGCAGAATAATGTCACAAACGGCTTTATAATTATCATTCTAAAGTCTAAACCTATATAGTGCAGTTTTCTGTCACGGCTGATATATTTATAGCTTAATTTATAGAATTACTTACATGCACTTACATGCAAAAATATCGATAGAATGCATTTGCAAACGATTTTTCCGCGATTAAGATAATATTTCAAATTCCTGTTCTTTCAATTTCCTTAAGTATATACCTAGAGAATTCTTAATCTGAAATTAGTGATTATTATTATCAATTTTACCAGATTTTACAAAGTCCATAAAAATCAATACTTCAAAAAGGTACTGCGATCCAATACGCATAAGTTATGATTTATAATGCGTATTGTATTGATTTACCGCGAATTGACTAAATAACTACATATGTTATACACGCCAGGCTTTTTGCATTCATGTTAAATACTTTATATTGTTCATTACAAAATAGAAAATCACGTAATTGATATGAAACAAATTCTTTGTTAAAATATAATTTAAAAAATTGTGACATGCCATCACTCTATTTTAAACAACGCAAATTGAATGTAATTCAAGTTTCTTCGCCGTTTGGAGAAATTTCTTTAATTCGTATCATTGGCAGTATAATTATTATTTAATTTAACCAGGGTTGCTAAGGAAATCCGATTTCAAAAATCCATGACTTTTACATGCTTTCTAGGTCTATTTTTAAAGCAATTCTAGGTATACTTTTTAAAAAATACAAGCAATTCAATTTCAATACATTCTATACTGGTTTACTAATTTATTAGTAAAATATTTACTATTTCAAATGTAAAACATCAAAATATTACTATTTGGTTAGTGAACCATACATTTACTAATTCAATTAGTGAAATTTTCACTAATTCATGTTTAGAGAGTTAAATATTATTATGGGGTTGGAAATGTAATTTTTGGTTTTCTGAAGGTGACTTGGATGATTATTTCAATTTTTCAAATATTTTTTTAGTGCTTTACGTGGAGACATTTAGGATTTATCGAATTAAAAGTGGAAGGGGTGGTCTTAGGGGGTTATTGAATATTATAATGGGGTTGGAAATATAGTTCAAAGTTTTCTGAAGGTAACTTGTGTGATTATTTAAAATTTTGAAATACTTTGAGTGTTTTACGTGGATGCTCTTCGGATTTATTAAGGCAAAAGTGGAAGTGGTGGTGTTAGGGGGTTGTTCAATATTATCCTAGGGTGGGGAATATAACTTGTGGGTTTCTGAAGTTGACCGGGGTAATTATTAAAAAAATTTTAATTATTTGAGTGTTTTACGTAGAGGCTTTTGGGATTTGCTAAGGTAAAAGTAGTAGTGGTGGTCTTAGGGGGTTGTTGAATATTATCATGGGGTTGGAAATATAAGTTGGGGTTTCCTAAAGTAGATTTAGGTGATTATTTCAAATTTTTTAATTTTTTTGAGTGTTTTCTGTAGAAGGTCTTCGGATTTGTTCAGGTAAAGGTGGTAGGACTGGTCTTAGGGGTTTTTTAAAATTATTATTACGGGGTGGGAAATATGACTTGGGATGTTCTGTGCTACAGAACTATTTGGCAAGCAGCTACAATGGATTCTCAATGCGCCGCACGTTATTTCTCTTCTTAAGAATTGAAAAAATTGAAAAAAGGGAGGTGGATACCCGGGTACCCCGTTACACCGATGAAGGGGGTTTTTTTTTTTTATATAATTTGCAACCTAAATTTCAAAATTAAAATAAAATAATATTGTTAATTTATTTGAAAAATAACTTCTAATAACCTGTTTAATTATTATACTTACACTTAGGTATCAAAATTAAAAAAAAATAAGCCGCAACCAGATTAAACAAATTAACATGTTAATGACAAATAATATGATAATATAATGAAAATTACTACAAAATAAGTTATTTCAAAATATGTTGATGGCTGCTCCTTCATCGCGAGGGAATTATTCAACAATTTTACATCTTTTTAAAAGTTATCTTTTACAGAGATGTAAAAAAAGTGAATACACATTTTCAAATAATTCCCGCGAGATCAATGTGCTGCCACCAACATAATGGCAGATTTACTTTATCTCGAGTCCCGATTGAGAACGATAGGCAACGATAGCCGGCCTCAATCGTTCCGAATCGGTGCGACCCGATTAAGAAACACAATTGGGAACGATTGAAATTTTTTTTCAATCGTTCGCAATCGGATCCAATCATTTTTTTGTAGAAGGGTAATTTACCAACAATTTCTTGTACAATTAATCATCCATGGAAATGCTAAGGGCTTTTCAATAATATTATTGAATTCTAAACGCTTGATGAGGAAGGTTTTTTATGCACTTAAAAATAATCATACATTTTGTGGCTATCACCTTCATACATCATGTAATAGTCCTTTCATTATATGTTTGTGGATTTTGGGAGTACACTTTACAAATGTCATCATGAATTAACAATAGTCGACATGATACAAATGTCAACGCGCTGAATAAATATAACACAACTGAATGCGGCAGTCGGTTTTTCCAGACGTACTGATAAAACAATCACTGACAAAGACTGGCCGTATGACTGACGTCATAATAATCAAATAAAAAACTAATTAAACAAATTGTTTATTCGTGTCATGTGAAAATCCACTTAGTTTTATATTCTCTGCAAGATGCAATAATTATTTTCCATATTAATGACATTTTTCTACTTTCTCCACAAGTTACGCATATTCAAAGATTATGTGTCTCGTTTTGTCCAACACGTTTCAACCCACGTGCATTATCTATTATGAGATTTAAAGAAATTAGCAATAAGAAAGGGAAAAGCAATGTTGCATTCGTGATGAAACAGCTGAGGTGGAGCCATTGTAAAGCTCATAGGCGTAGGCAAGGAGCGTGAGTTCTGTCAGGCAGACGTTTATGACGTCAAAAGAGGGATCGACCGTTCGAGCCCCCAGAATTGACCAATCAGAACGCTTCTTTGATCCCTTCGCTTCACATTCAGGACCGTTTCGCAGGGTTGGGTACGTAAAAACCTGATGTAATAAACATGGTTTTTTGCCTATTATTGCATAATTGAGTACTTTGCTTTACGTAATTTACATTGTATCAATAAGCAAACCATTCAAAGTGACACATTAAAACTTATACCTGTCATTGCATCACCCCTACAATTTTCTACCCGTTTCTCAAAACAGTAAAAAATTGACTATATTTGTTGCTTTTGGCTCGTTTTTGATAATATTTTTTCTTAGGACTCCATGTGTTGTCAATTGACCCTATTTAGAGTGAAAATTACAATTATATCGAACAGATTGTAACGAAAATGTACACACGTGAGATAACACGTGGAGATGATAATTTTTCAGAATAGCCAAATCCTTTCGATTGGTCTACTCTTTAGATGTGTGGTCAGCATTTTCTGAAATGTTTATCTAAGCTTATAAATGAAGAAAACACAATTTTTAAGAGAAAAGCCTTTAGGATTGTACTCTAATTATCAAAATACTGATGCAACAGTGCATTAAAGTTGTAGAATAGAATTTCTGCTAACTGGAGAACCCTCTGTCATCATTGTTGTTTCCTGGGGAACAGGGGTGGGGTAAACCTGTCACCCCGCTCTGGAGGGATGAAATTTGAGGAAGGGAATTTACGCCCTCGCAAAACTCAAGATGATGCAAAAGTTCACTGCTATTAAAATAAAAACATCAAAACCCTAGACGACATGTAACGAAAATTATCATCATTTTAATTTTTTTCAATACAGAGGCAACATATAATCGCAATATTGGATCTGTCAATTGCATCTTTGGAACACTATTGACTCATCTCCTAATGTTACAATGTTGCATATTGCTATAAAAGGCTGCAGATCATCAATTATATACATCATCTTTCTGCATTGTTAAGAATGATCACAAACTTCTTCAGAGAATTTTTGGGACACAGCTGCTGCTGATCTGCTGCTATACATCATGGTCAAGTTAGACCTGCCAGTTTTAGATTACCCAACACCTTGGTCCAGAATTCAATAGACCTTTTGGTATCATCAATTGTTCTCCACACATGGTGTCCAAGTTTAGGAACCAGTATGATGACCAGCACTATGATCAATTTGCATCACAGGAAACGTACCATCCAAACTGATGAAATCCCTAGTCCAGAATTTCACCAGTGCCAATTTTTGGCGGGATGGTGCAATGGGGGTTTGCCGAGAACTTGGAGAAATGTAGGAATGCCACGTGACCCCGTTGCCCTTGGGACGTTGGGCGAGCCTCCTTCTCCCGGTCGTGGCGAACTCACCGATAAAACGTGGAAATCACCTACTGCGCCTTGGTGAAGTGGGTTGCGGGGGTTGCGAGGAAGCCGAGCAACCTTCGCGGAAGGGGAACTACCCATACTTTCCTGTCCATAAGTCCACCTCCACTTCCTCCTCCATCATGCTACCCCACATTCGCCTTCCAACCCCACCAATTCCAAGTCCATGGCATGGAGGTGCGCGTGGTGAAGGCGCCTCCACGGCCTCCACTTTAGTCAAGATATAAAACTGGATTGGCACGCACGCGATAGCGCAGAGAGACGCCGCGCTTCCTAGAAAATTTTTGCACATTTCATCAGTTTTTTGCAGAGAACAGTTTTCCCTCTGAAGCCTTAAGCGTGTGTGCTTTCGTGAAGTGTGACAATGGTTTTGGGAAAAAGGACGATGAAGATGTCACCGACAGTTTGCACCAGTGACTTGATTAAACCGGAGGTGAGCAAGAGAACTTTATATTGTCTCAGTTGCTATGATTCGTTAGTTATGATAAGAAAAGCTATCGGAAGAAGAATTGTTCATGATGATCAATTCTTTATTATGATCAATTCAACGTGTCCAAATTACTAGGTTCTATCTCTGGTGGCGAACCTTTAAATTTGCACGTCCCGAGTTAGAACCTTTCAATATGCATCTTCCGAGATAGAACCTTGTCAATTCGACACGCCAAATTGTTGATGAAGACTATGAATAATATTTGTAAAGAAGGATGAGCAATGTGCTTTTTCGCAAGATTAAAAGGATAGTTGAGTATCGACGCACGAGGAAAAATGATGAGAGTGGGAATATCAATGTTTGAACCAAGTTACGTGTGCATTTACGTAATATACGAAGTCCCGATCGAAGATCTTGTCCACTTTCTGTTTACAAACTGCTGAAACGTCCATGCGAAATACGTCACTGATGCCGGTGTATCATGGGGTACAGCGAGAGAGAAAGAGAGGATGCGACCAGGTGCTACAATCGATTTTCCTCGTCGAGGAGTCACGAGGGCATCGGTTTTAACCCGGCGTTATTCTCATGTTGTGTCACACGCCCCTTAACCTTGAAAAGAACTTCTACCCAAATTTTGGATATGTTTTCGAGGTTTCCCTCCAGAAGCGCAATTCATATTAATTGCGCTCACTAAGAAATCCTAAAATATTTCGATCGAGGTAATCAATTGTTTGATGATAATGATCCCCACGTTTTGTTTATAAAAGAATCCAAAATTTGATCAATTTATATATGTGTCTTGACTTATTAAATTGGAATAAGCAATGCATTGGGTTATTGAAATTTAAGTGAGCGATACTGCAACGACTGAAATTGGCAGACTTGTCATAACAGTTAACTTGATATTGATACTGACTGGCTATCTATAGACTTGCTAAGATTGATCTACTTGTGTACTCTAGCACACGAGATAATCAATTCTTAAGTCCATTCAATGAGGAATTTTTTGTAGAATCATACATTGTTTTGTTTTTGATCAATTAAATTTGTAATCGTCTTGTTTAAAAATCAATCAGAATGACTAATTTCGAAGAACTCATATTAAAAAAAGCTATAGCTTTTGGGTGTACACATGCTCATATAATGGACAACGAACAGAATTTCAGAACAGATTGTCATCTATTAAGGTATAAATCCCCAGGATGCAAAATTGAATCTTCACCCATGAGAGTATATATGTGATCCGCAACTATAAAGTCACTAATGACATACAAACATTGTTATATTAACGGCAATGATTCTCTAATGATGTATTGTCATGCAAGCAGTATATGTCATCAGACCTCCTTCAGATCTTGGTGGAGAGAATGTACCCTCTGCACTTTGGTTCATATTTTATGATTTCGCTATTCAAAACTGTAGCACAATTAGGGGAGAGTGCCCTTGGTTGGGACGGTCCTTGGTTGGGACGGTCCTTGGTTGGGACAGCGAGGATAAATGTTATAGATTAAGCATTAAAAATCTGAAAAAATTATTTCAGTTTTCATTTACTATAAGGCATGAATGGCTAAAGTGAAAATTATTTTTCTTTAGCTTACCCCTAGATATGAACGAAAATCACTCACAGCTATCAAAAGTAAAATTGTAGGGTATTTTTCCAGTGAATTTTTATTATCTTATCGAAATATTTTTGAAAATTAAAAAATACCTGCTTGTAGGGAATTTAATTAGTTTTATATAACCATTCATGTTTTTCAAAAATACTAACACTAAATATGTGTAAAAAATCATTTTCTATGCGCACGGAATATTCCTTGGTTGGGACACCTGCATGTTCCTTGGTTGGGACACTTCGCGCATGCGCGTTACATTTGATTTTGTTTTCGCTTTCGATAACAGTAGAAGAAAGATGCTGGTAAATATCGCCGATGTGGTAAATAGCGATTGTTTATTGAGAACAACAATAAGGTAAGTTGTTCAACTTTATAAAATATTGATTATAAAAATTTCACATGAGAATATTAAGTTAACTTGGCAGAAGTCATTTTTCTTTCAATTTATAACCTATAAAACATGCTACAGTAAAACCTGTCTATGTTGGCCAGCCGAGGTTCCATCAAAATGTGGCCAAATTAGGCAGGTGGCCAACTTACAGAAATTATTAAAGTTAACGCAAGTTTACTGGTTCTATAAAAACCAGTCCAACTTAGACAGGTGGCCAAGTTACAAAGGTGGTCAACTTCACAGGTTTTACTGTATTACGAATGCTATCTTTAAATAAGTGAATCGAGTATTAATTGTTCATGGAATCATGTGATTTCCACTTAAAAATAATTGTTTCTGATTATCCGACATTTTGAAGATTTGTTAATATGTTCTAGATGAACGAAAAGTCCAATTTCAAAGTTTCATATATTTTATTGTTCAAATTTTTGTAAAATGAATAAATATACTTCTAGTTAATGTCATTCTATATATTTCAGAGTGAATAATGTCAGTTATATCAAGAAATATTTTATTTGTTCAATATAAACTTTATGAAACTGACCAATATTTTACACAGCTGTAATATATTGCTGCATTTACTGAAAATTTGTTTACATGACATATCTTCTTTCCCTCATAAATTTCCTAAATTTATTACTATTTCCTAAATATTATATCACTTTAGTTTAATCACTCATTCATAAATACACATTTTTTGAAGTGTCCCAACCAAGGACCGACATGTCCCAACCATAGACCGAGTGCCCTTGGTTGGGACGTTTTCATGTATTTAAACAAATCATTTCCAAATCAACAATTTGTTTTTATATTTCATGTTATCTGTTTCAAAGTTATAGCTAAGCATCACTCTTATGTATAAGCATACAAAATTACTTATATTCATATATTTATTATTCTTATGAGCAAAAAACAAAAAGCGTCCCAACCAAGGGCGAAGAATTTATTTCACTCGCCTCAAAATGAATCGCTTTGAAATTATTTCCCAGAAAAGTTATATTGGCAATACAATCTCTTTTTAACTGGTGGGCAGTTGTTTCTTGTACGTTACAATTTGCCAGAACAACAAGGAAAAATAGTAATTTAAAAGTCATAACTCTGTTTTTTAAGTGTCTATAGTGTTTATATTTATCTGTTCATCATGAACAGAAACACTTAAAAAGAGTCGAGTTACCGAAAACTAATTTTTCCTTAATGAGATTGCTTTTTTTTCGATAATTTTAGCAATATTTAGAGTCATTTTCTCGACTAACAATTTCATTTCTGCAATTTCTTAAATGCGTTCTTTCAGAGTGCAGTCACTTATGTAATCAGTTATGCAACGTTCTCACATCTCTATAAGCAAGCTTCCTCATCATTGTTTCTATCAACATCAGTCGCGTTTATTCATTTCTCTCTGATAGAAGGATCAAAGACCTAGCTGGACTGCAAGATTTTATTTAAAAATCAAAACTGACGTAAGAGGGTTCAATACATTTCAGGTCAAAGTTAGTGTCTTTTATCTTTCATGCATACATCTTTGGAAATGATACATCGATAATATCGTGATATGAAGCTAATGACGACAGACTCTGACGAGATATTGGCAAAAGTAAGAGGATTCTAATTTTAGAGAGTGCTGCTCATTTAATTCTTTATCTAACTTTTTAACAAAGCTATGTATTATTGATTAAATACGATAGTACGATTAGTACGATAAGAGATTATTAGACTGTCTACAGTAAGTTATATAAAATTTTTATCTACTTCATAATAGATGAGAAAAAGTATGTTGTTTGTAAACAAACGGATACACAGTAAATATGTTTGTCCTGATGTGTTGAACTAAAATTCGACTAGAAAATTAAGATAATGCATGTAATTTTTAACGAGGTTTTTAATTAACTTCAGTGCTTCTTTCAATACACTTATCATTTTCCTTATTTATCAAACACCGCATGCACAAAGCGTATAATCTGAAAATAGATTACAAACAATTCTTTTTGAATAATCCTTAAGATAGGTCTAGCATAGGTATTCAGGAAAAAACGTACCGCGTGATCTGTAATTGACATTCTTCGGAAACCTGTTTCTAACGCGGAAACATCAACGATGTCGCGTGCAACGCAAAACTCACTTGAGTACGTCGTACTCGAGACATTGAATTGTATATGTAATTCGTGTAATTACATGCTTATTCAGATTTTTAACTACATTTTGTTTAAAACATTAAAATAATTCATTGGATGACCAGTAAAATCTAAGAAAAGAAATATCGAACCGTTTCCGATTTTCAAACATTTTTTTTCGGTCATCTAAATTGAAAAATTCGAGTTTTCAAAGCTGCAAAATGTTTTTTTTTTTTTCAAGATTCACAGCTAAGTGCAGATTAAAACATTTTAAGTGGAATTCTAATTTTTAAATTTCAATCCTAAACTTTTAAAACTGCATTTTTTTTAAAATGATATAGTTTCAAACTCAGTTCTGATGCCCGAGTATGAAAAGTCACGGAAAAAAATTATCTACATTATTGAGGATGATAATATACATTGTGGATGAGCTCTCTGTCAACCTAACAGAAAATTTTATATTCGCATGAAAGATTATTGATATATCACAGAAAAAAATGTCAATAAAATTAATCAATATTGGCCAAATATGATTGTATTTCATCTAGTGATGTGAAGTTATTATTTATTCTCAGTTTTGATTTTGAAATTGTAGTTACGATATCTGGTGTATATCTTTCGTCTGTAATATCTGCAATCAGTGATAAATTTCAGAAATCAATATATATATATGTTTCATAAAGAAAGCCGTTTGAAACAGCAATTAGGTTAATTTATGTTTTTGTTTAATTATAACGATAAGCAAACTGAGATATAATTTCTAAATAGTGAATATTATAAATTTAAGGATTGCTTCCTACTTTTCTTGTGACGGCAGAGTTAGGAAATCGAAGTTTTAAATATTGATTAATATTTTATTTAAAGTGTAATTGTGAAATATTGAATAAGAAGCCTTCAGCATTATCGATCTGAAAATTGGAAATCTGCCAAACTGAACAATTCTAAATTTAATGCAGTTAAAGTTTAAAAATGCAGGAAATGATAATTAACAACGGTAAATTGATAAATTCCCAACGCTTCGAATTATGCGATTGAAAATTATCTTCAAAATAACATTTTAAACATTAAAATTGTGAAATTCACAGTTAAAACTGAAAATTTTTTATTTCTCAGGCTCTAAAAATTCAAATTTGATAGAGTTAGGCACCAAAAACTAATATTTTGAATTTGAAGATATCAACTATACAAACGTATAAACTTGTCCTAATTACAATTTTTCATCGGAATTATGTTAATTTGGAAAATTATAACTTTATTAAATATCAAGTATCATTTACAATAATTCAATTTTTTTTTTACTAAGAATTCGTAAGATGTACAACAAAATATACTTAGTGTCATTTTCAAACTTTAAAATTGAATAATTTGAAATTTTCAATCTTTAAGACTGAATTATTATGAAAACGCTAAAATAAAATATGTCAAATAAGAAACATTCAACGTAAAATAATTTAAAGTATCATGTGATGAAAATTAAACGATTCTGAACTTCGTTTAAAACGAGGCACTTTGTACATCAGAATAATGATTAAATTAAAATCATTTTTTAGACTGAAACCCTTTAAAGCTAAATTATTATTTTTAATTTAATTGTCGAGAATTATTAAATTTAAAAGTCAACATTATATATTTTTTAAACAACCGTATTTTTATTTTTGTTGAAAATCTAAAACTTACTAAGGGACCGTTCAAGTATTACGTAACGTGGTTTTCTTTTATTTATATCGATGTTTTCTTCTTAACATCACGCCAACTTTATTCTTGTCTTTATTTAAACAAAAGAAAAACGTGTTACGTAATATGTGAACGATCCCTAATTGGAAAAATGTAAAAGTTGAAATTGTAGTGTTCAACATTGAAATTTAAACTCTTTGAAATTTTAACCTTCCGCAATCAAACAAATTGTTTATAAACTTTTAATGCTCCCAGTTTTATAAATAGTTCAATTTTCAACCATTTAAATTAAAATTTACTAGTTTACATATAAAACTTCCATCTGAAGTTATTAATTATTTATTTAAAATTGTTTATGTATTATAATTATATATTTGGTTGATTAACAGGAATACCTCTAATTAGTGACAAAATTCCAGTAAATTCAGTATGAATCTCAGCATATCAAAAACATGAAAAAACACATTTTCAATGTATTTATGAATGAATTATTTATCAAGGTGTAATTATATTCGACTATTCGATTGAAATTTTAATTATCTGCAAAATTTCACGTATCACGATTTAAAAGTAAAGGTTTTCATTACAAATTTTGCCTTTTCCAAATTTTTTACGCAGGCTGGTTTTACTAAGTAACATTTTTAATTTTGTTACACGCGTGGAAAAAACTTTCTAATTTCAGTTTTAAGAATAAAAATATTTTTAAACAAAATCATTCACTGCACTTTATAAATTGCTCAGAAATCGCTGTTTTAAAGTTTCGTGTATGGTTACGACGGCTAAGTTGAAGTTAACGTTCGAAATATTTAATTAATTTAATTTTCTTTATAACAAAATGTTATTAATCATACATTTACTGATTAAAAAGTTTAAATAATAACTTGTATAAATGTTGTAACTTGTACATTTTATTGAAATTGTTGAAATCTACTCCTTCGAAAATAACGAACGTTTAAAAAGTTTATTTTTGGTAAGTCACTGACGAATAACGAAAACTTCAACTAGGCCAAAAAATAGTGCCTCCTGTGCTGAAAGATAGATTAAATGGTGATGTTGCATGAAGTGAGATAAAAAGGTTAGGTTTATATAACGAGGTTGATTAATTAATGAATTAATTTCTTCATTAAACTGATTCTTTAGTAACTCGTCAACATATTCCAAGAAGAAAGAATTTATAATTGAATAAGAAACATGTTTTTCTTTTAAGTAAAGTTTGAATATGGCGCCAGCTCACGACATGTTTCGCCAAATGCATAGATTGGCTACGTCTGTGTGACGTCATTCTTCGCGGGAAAATTAAAACTATCTAAATTATGTACATTTAAAAAATAAAATAAAAATGGTTTCAAAAATATGCATTTCAATTTAATATATATCTAAACGGCTTTCATATTGGCTTTAGAAATTTCGAAAAAGATATTTAATTTTGTGGATCAATAATAACCATTTTTAGAAATAAAAAACGTCCTTACACTAAAAAGTTTCATTTTTGGTTGACTTTTTAACTGAAAAAGTTAGTAATATAGTTACGTTTTCAACAAAACAATTAGAGTTTCAGCCAAATAGAATTTTTAACCAAACGTCATGAATTCCGAACCAAAAATATAGTAGTAACCTTTTCAATAAAAAAATGAACTTTTACCAAAAAATATGGTTGAATTTTCTTATTGTGTTATACTTTTTCTTTTAGGACTACACCACTGATTGCATTCATTGTCAGAAACGTTGTTAGAAATTTTGAAATGTTGTTGAAATGTTGTTAGAAATTTTCACGAGAAGAAGAAACTGAAAAAAGTGTTGAAATCGCGACTATAAAGGCAACTATCTAGAAGCTCGGTTGATAAGCGAATTATCTTTGCAATAAAATAGTTACAAGATACTGTAATCATCTGCCTCGTAAATGAACTTCTAAAAAGGTCACAGAAAAACCGTGGGATATATTTTGGTTCCAGCACATTTGTTATGGTCTCGAAATTAAACATTTTTTCTCACAATGAGAAAACTTGAGTGTGAATCTGTAACATGAACATAGCTGAATGCATGTAGACCACATATTTTATATTAAAATTAGTGACCCGAAACATTTTTTAATTCCTTGAAATTTTTGTTACAGTATATGAAAATCACTAAATTGTAACAGAATTTTCCGAAAAATGTGACCAAAGCTTTATGCAGTTACCGTTGCTAAAATTTCTGTCCCTGTTTAGGAAAATTTAGAAACGGTTTCTGCATAAATCTCTAGAGACGCGTTTCTGAAAATTTCTACAGAAATTTCTAACGATGTTGATATCTAAAGGGTGGATGTCCTCTATCAAGTTTCTGATGTATCCAAAAATTAGCATAAATATACTATGTGAACCGCGCGAGCTACGTTCATTCATGTAAATCTCGTTGCACAATTTGCGGGTGTGTCAGTGACGTCAGCGCGAATCGATGACACGGACAATTTGATAAGAAAAGGAAACTGAGAACGTGAAAGACTGTAAGAACGTGACTTTGAACTACTCGACATAAAATGATCTTCTCCGAACTAATTACTACTAAAAATGTTCTCCCTTGACTTACCTTAATTTTATCTAGCGTCACTCAAACCTCACAACATTTCTTATACATCTGGTGAAAGAAACTTCATTGAGAATCTATAATGTAACTAACTGGTAGTGCTACCAGTTGCACATATGCATTTTTGCCATATACTAACTAATATAGTCGCTGCATGATTTAAAACGATTGCATTTTTCAATAATATATTATCTACTCTTTACGTTTGTGAAAGAAAATGTGGTTTAAATACTTTTTTTCTGATGAAATTTAAAAACAAATTTGTAATACTGTAAACAATGCTATGACCTTTAATTGTTGAATCGCTTCTGCAAATCAAAGAAGAAAAGCTAAGGTTGATTTTATTGGCGTTATTGGATATTTTCCGAATCTTAAATAAAAGAAGTCGTAAGTTAAAATTTAAAAACAAATTAAATTTTTTGTTGCGACGACCCTCTTACGAGCAATCATTCTATCCTGACGTAATGTTTGTCCCAATTCCTGCGAATGATGCTATAGAATCGCGAATAATAAAAGTTCAAGAGAATCGAGTAAAGTGGTTATTAAAATCAATTCTTTCAAGTTTATAAAATTGTTGTCCAAGGTTTATTACCTTAATATAATATTTTGGCCACAGTCGCTTTTAGACTCTTTTTTCTCAGATCAGTTGTTAGTGACTTTTTTAAGATAAATTCACTATAGTCACTTTTTTTAATTGAAAGATCACTTGATTCATTTTGCTTACTCACTTTGCTTTCTATACCTATTTCTGAATTTTCTTCGATTCATTTAAAACATTTGAGGGAATTTAGAAGATTCCAAGAAATATTTAATAGAGTTCATTAATAAGTTAGAATAATTTTAAAAATTATAAGAAATTTTCAAGATCTTCAAAAGGTTTCAAGAGATTTCAAAATAATTCAAAGGATTTAAAATATTGTTTGGTATTTTAAAATATTCTTAGAAGTTTTTAATATATTTCAATAATTTGAAGGTATTCCAAAAGATTTAAGGATTTTAAGGGTATTTTTAAAACTTCTAAGGAATTTTAAAGAGCTTTAAAAAGTATCAAGGTATTTAAAAATATTTCGAAGGATTACAAACTTTGTTAGTGGATTTAAGAAAATATCAAGGAATTGAAAAAATTTTAACTTTAAAGGGATTGCAAAAGGTTTTAAAGGATTTTAAAAGATTTTAAAGAATTTAAAATATAATTCAGGGTATTTTAAAACATTCCAAGGAATTTTGAATTGATTTCAGTAATTTGATGGGCTTTCAATAGATTCGAAATATATTTTAGTTTTTTTTTTAAATATACCAAGGCATTTTCAATACTTTTTAAAAGTTTTAAGGAATTTCCAAAGATTTCAAAGCATTATAAATATTTTAGGGAGTTTAAAACATTCCAAGAAATTTGTAATTAATTTTCAATAACTTGAAGGGATTTCAAACAATGTTGACACTTTTTCAGGGATATTCCAAACGATTTGAAATATTTCAAGGAGTGTCATAAAAGATTCTAAGGAATTTTAATTGCTTCAAAAAATTTAAAGGGATTGCAGAGGATTAAAAATCTTTTAGGGTAGTTTTAAATATCTCAAGGAATTTTCAATTGATTTCAGTTATTTAATGGAATCCAAAAAGATTTGGAATATTTTAAGGTATTTTAAAAGATTCCAAGAAATTTGTAACATATTTAAAAAGTTTAAAGGAATGCCAGAGGATTTCAAGGATTTTAGCTCATTTTTAAAAGTTAAAATGAATTTTCAAGAACTTGAAAAAGTTACAAAGGATTTCAAATAATTTTAAAGGATTTGAAATATTTTACGGGTTTTTAAAAGATTCCAAAGAAATTTCAATTAATTTCAATACTTTAAAAGGATTTTAGAGGGTTCGAATGTATTTCAAGAAATTTAAGAAATTTAAAGAGATTTCCAAGGATTTTAACGATTTTAAGGGATTAAAAAAATTTCCATGAGGAAGTGAGGGATTTCGTAGGGTTTCAAAGATTTAAAGAGATTTTGAAATATTTGTTGCAATTCATTTGAGAACATTTTTAATTCACTCTGAATACTTCATAATTTATCCTGAATTCTTTTGAATTCATTAAAATTCTTTTGGATTTTTTTAATTCATCCAAATTCACTCAATTCTGCTTACTGGTATGGAATGTTTTCAGTTTTCTTTTAATTCACCAGGAAGTCTTTTAATCTCACATTGAATTCTCATGCAGTTCATTAAGCTCTTCTCAATTTTTTAAAACTCATTTCAAACTTACTGAATACAATTAATTGTTTCATATTTTTAATGGGTTTCAATGCGCTTGATTTTTTTTTTAAATACAGCTTAAGTTTTTATTAATTTCATCGAATTCTTCTCGTTTTTTCTTGAATTAGGAGAAACCACCCTTACAGTAGATAATGATTTACAGTAAATAATCTTAATTAACTGGAAAACTGACCAAAAGTGTTAATTATTTTTGCTAGTGTAACATTTCATCAAGGATACTATATTTTCTGACAAAGTTTCATTGAAATTTTATAATTTATTAATGTGTGAGCGCAAAAAATTAATCTTTAACAAACAAAAAAATGTCGCCTCTTCTTTATTCATACTTTTTACCTTAATGAGACATTTTTATTGAATGTTTATGTATTAGAATCAAAGCTTGAAGTTTAATGAAAATTATTTATTGATTGAAAGCATTCTTTCTCTAAAATTTATAAATATGTGAGGACTTTTTGTTGGACATTACATTTTCCAACAGTAGATAACCAGCAGTAGATAATCGCAAAATTTGTTGTTTTAAGTTAAAGGCTGTGCTTTCTTGTTTATTTCGATTCTTAAAATTTTTCAATTTAATTTATTGTAAATAATCAACCAAGAAAATATTGTCAATTATTAGTTATTAAAAAGCACATAAATTTTAGTTGTGTTTTAAGGAGTCCTTTGGAAAATATATTTTTAGGATTAAGGTATGTAAAAATTATGCACTTTTCTGCCATCGCAAGTCTGGTTAAATAGTATGAAGACTAAACATAATTTAAAATTAGTTCTTAACAGGCCCTGTCCAGATTTCCTATTTTCTATCGAGGCCCTAAAGTGGCAATGTATCGAGGGCGCAAGCGGAAACGTCACGCTCGGCTAGCGAGGTCATGAGTAGGCAAACACAACGAGGGCCTATTAATAGGGTCTATTATTAATTAATAATTTAATTAATAATAATAGTGTCTATAACAGGCCTATTAATTTATGGGTGGAGTTCCGAAAAGCGCTTACCTCCGATTAATTTGAAACTCCGTATACCTATGTATTTTGATGCGCTGATCACGAATATGATAGTAAAAATACCCGCAAATTTGGTTTTCAAGGTCAAAACCCCAAAAAACTATAAATATTTCATGTTTTCCCGTTTATTTCAGTAAATAAAAAAAATTTACAAAAAAGTTGCAAACAAAAGTTGTAGATCTTTTATGCATACATATTTTATGTGGAATATGTTTTTACCCTACGACTGACCGTTTTAGAGAAAAGAAGGGAAATGTCGGTACGAAGTGTAGAATTGCTTGGGTCACACACGGCACCCATTCCAACGTGTCATGGGGTGCGGGAAGGCACCCCTATGACTGGCCACAGAAATAACTTAGGTTACACACGACCCCCTTTCCAGCGTCTTATGGGGAGCGGGAAAACACCCCTGTGACTGGTCACAGGAATAATTAAGGTCAGACACGACCCGCTTTCCAACGTGTCATGGGGGGCGGGAAGGCACCCCTATGACTGGCCACTGAAATAACTTAGGTCACACACGACCCCCTTTCCAACGTGTCATGGGGGGCGGGAAGGCACCCTTATGACTTGCCACAGAAATAATTTAGTCACACACGACCCCCTTTCCAACGTGTCATGGGGGGGGGGGAGGCACCCCTATGAGTGGCCACAGAAATAATTAAGGTCACAAACGACCCCCTTTCCAACGTGTCATGGGGGGCGGGAAGGCACCCCTATGGCTTGCCACAGAAATAATTTAGTCACACACGACCCCCTTTCCAACGTGTCATGGGGGGGGGAATGCACCCCTATGACTGGCCACAGAAATAATTTAGGTCTCACATGACCCCCTTTCCAACGTGTCATGGTGGGGGCGGGAAGGCATCCCTGTGACTGGTCACAGAAATAACGTAGGACGCAAACCATCCCCATTTGTTTCCTAATGGTTCGTGGAAACATATCTTTTGCCATTAACCCATTTGTTTTAGCATTAATGCCTACTTACGGTTAGTACTTGGATGGGTGACCGTTCGGGAATACTGCGTGCTGTTGGCCCGTCGTGGTTGTGGTGAACCCACACTTGTAGTTCTTTACTACAAGAAACTATCCACCTAGAAACACTACCCTAATCGGGTAGTGTCACGCCTACCCCGAAAGGGAAATGGCTTAATGGTATACATACGCACTTCGCCGCGGGTATCTTTATCGTCTATTTTATCGAAAACTATCAGTCGTAGGGTAAAAACATATTCAACGTGAATTTTTCTTATTTACTGAAATAAACGGAAAAACATGAAATAATTATAGTTTTTTGGGGTTTTGACCTTGAAAATCAAATTTGCGGGTATTTTCACTATCATATTCGTGATCAGCGCGTCAAAATACATAGGTATATGGAGTTTCAAATTAATCGGAGGTAAGCGCTTTTCGGAACTTTATCCTAATTTATTTACCATTATATTTCGAGATTAGAACTACCTATGTTTATCCAGCATGTTTATAATATTCCTCCATCCCAGTCTTTGGCTCCCGAGATGGCAATACCGAATTTTTGAATCAAGATTTTTTCTGTTCCCTCTTGTTTACATATGCTGTCATTATGAGTTTTTCTCAACACATCTGCAAAAAGTAAAAAAAATATATTAGCCAACTATGTAAAGTAATTAATTATATAGATCAAAACTTCTCTAATGTAAGCTCACCGAACCGTTCAGTTGTCTGACAAATAAAACGGCAATGTAGCCTACTATAATTGAAATAGATGAATTTGTTTCTTCAAATGTTAGCTTCCATTTACACCTAAGGTAATATTTAAAAAAAAAATCTAACTCAAAAGTATAAAATATTTATATTCTATTCTCGTATCTTAAATAAGAATTGTTTCATGCCAAGAATTTTTAATTAATGATCTTGAACAAAATGAAAAAAAGGATTTAACTTGAATATTTCTTACAAAGAAATATATAGTACAAGTAAATAAAGTTCAACTCACCGCCAACTTTATTTTGCACTCACATCTGTATATAGTTTTACCTGTCGAGGGCTTGACAAGGTCCCCACAAGAAAATAATTAATTGGTAGAAATTATTTTTAAAATATATCTTTATGAACAAAGTCTCTTATCGAGTTTGATTAAAAAATATAGTGCCAAAAAGTAAGTATGTAGATAATTTAAGATAAGTAAAACACGATAATAACTTGTCGAGGTCCAGCAGAGGGAGAAAGCCTAGATTTTTTTAGTTAAAAAATCTGACTGCGGCCTCATAAGAGCCAATATTTGGTTTAGGCATAAAGAAGCAATTTTTACCCGGGATCTCGTAACAATCGTACCAATGTCACGGAATATGAGAGATAAAAAAATGTCAATAATTTAAACTTTTGTGATTTTTGTAAAATAATTATAGTTCTAACTATTATTTGTCCAATAAACTTATTTCAATTGTTAGTATACTAACGAAGAAAAAAAGGGTATCTGAAAATTTCAGAAAGGGGTTTGAAGGGTTAGAGTGGTACTTTCAGATGTCGTAACGAGTTTTTAAGAAAAAACCGTGTTTTTTACACTTTTAGGTTAGGATATCTCAAAAACCTGATGTGATGGAGTAATTCTGAGGTCTGATTCTAATTCAGCGACCGAAAATCTACGAGAAGTGACTAGTCTCATCCAGTGTGCTGTGTAATTGACGTAGGAACTTAGAGCGCGATCTGGAAAGATCATTTGGAAATCCGAACTGAAAATAGTTCAAAATGAACTCACCAATCCGAATAGATTACACTTACATAATGTCTAAATTGAACCGATTTAACGTAGGGACTTAGTGCGCATTTTTAAAAGTTTTATTTGAAGATTTGAACTAAAACCAGTTCAAAATCAACCGGACAATCCGAATAAATTACAGTATATGATGTACAAATTGAACCGGATTGACGTAGGAACTTATTTCGTTTTTTCAAAAGTTCAGTTTGGAAATACGAACTGAGACCAATTCAAAATATATTTGGATATCCGAATAGATTACAGTTGAATGATATCCAAATTCAGTCACATAAAAAAAAAAATTGATTAGCATTTCGAACTCGAAAGTTCATTGCCTCACTACCCGATTCGGGTAGTGTTTCAAGGTGGATAAATACTACCAGTGTGGGTCCACCACACCCACGACGGGTCAACAACACGCAGTATCCTCCGAACGGTCACCCATCCAAGTACTAACCGCGCCCAACACTGCTTAACTTCAGTGATCTAACGGGAACTGGTGTTTTCAGCGTGGTATCGCCGTTGACAATTCAGTCACATAGACATACATTTTCTACTTGGAAAACATTTTCAAGTAGGCATTCGAGTAGGTTTTGAAATAAACCTATATATACAATCCAGTCTCATCAAATGTGATATCCCACATTCTTGTCATCGATTTCATACTAGCTCAAAGAGGATAAAATTTGATGAAATTTCAATTACAAGCTGTTGATAGAAATGTATAATATTTCGATAGAGTTGGATAAAAACTTCCAAGATTCTGGAACGCAGGATTTAATACAAGTCCTTCAAAAAGTTTTGATAGAATTCCAATGAGAAACTGTTGATATAGGAAAATATAAGATTTCTCGATGGATATTATTTGATGGAAATATACGAAAATTTAAAAGATAGGACTTGATACCAGTTCTGTGTGGATAAGATTTGATAGAGCTTTAATCAGAATCTCTTGATAGAATCTTATAGAAATTTTTGGAATTTTGGAAGATGAGAATTTGATACAAGTTCTGTATAGGAAAGATTTGATAGAGCTTTAATGAGAATCTGTTGATAGAAAAGTATACGATTTCTCGTTGCATGGAATTTAATAGAAATTTCCAAAATTGTGAAAGATATAATTTGATACAGGTTTTCTTTGGATAAGATAATAGCGGTTTGATGAGAAACTGTTTATATAAAAATATAAGATTTCTTGATGGATACAATTTGATATAAATTTTCCAAAGTCCGAAACATAGGATTTCATATAAATCTTGGGCTGATAAGATTTCATAAAATTTCAATGAGAACCTGTTGATAGAAAAGTATACGATTTCTCAACAGATAGAATTTGATAGAAACTTCTGACATTCTGTGCCGGTAAAGTTGATCGAGTTTCAATAAGAAACTGTTTATCGAAAAGTATATGACTTCTCAACGGATAGAATTTGATATACATGTGCTCATAGAATTTTTCGCCACGCCTTGATAGCTTTTGGTCAAATTTTCTCAAAATATATGGAATTTGAATTAATTTCATGTTTTCTCTGGATGGGGAGTCTATCAGATTCTATAATTTTCGATACCTTTTTTCAGCAGGGTGGGAAGGCGTCTAAAGTCTGAAACAGAAAAATAATCTGAATTTAGAGAAAAATGTGTAGTCTTTCTAACATATCTACCATTTTCGAAAGATAAATTCCAATATCAGACTCAAATCTAAGTTTTTAATGAGCAATCGACAAATCGATGGGTCACTGAGCCACCGATAACTCTGCTGGTAATTGATTAAAAAATGGATTGAAGCATAATTATGTCAGACTGACTGGAATGATATAATTTTGCAACTTAGATAATACACAATATTGAATGGATGTTGTCTCTGCTCATTAACATATTGATATTCAAGTTTACAAACAGGAAATGAATCAACAGATTAGCAGTTAATAGCAATGGTATAAAACTGGCTTTGCGAATCTCGTGCTCGTCCTCTGAATTTCTACGAATCCGGTTACGTTTTTCCTGCTGCACGTGCAATACTTTGATGAATCATAAGCGTATGCAATTATGTTTAGTGTGAAAAATAATGCGTCGTAAAAACTGATATGAAACACATTGGAGGGCAATAGGCGGTAAAATACAGTTTCAAACATATAATTACATACATATATTTTTTGTATCAGAACTTACAATTAGAGCTGTTTTAACAAACAAAATTGTAAGGTGTCGAATACGTGACACGTATATTGATTAATCTTAAAAAATAAAATTTGTTTCGAAAAATTTCTTTTTAAAAATATACCCCTTTTTTTGAGGATTCAAGGAAAAAAGTTGATTGTCTTACAGAATTTTCGGTTCAAATTACGAAAACCGATTCGATGTGAAGGCACCATGGAACCAACAAAATCTCCTTGACAAGGAATGTGGAAAATTGACATTCTGAAGATTTGCTAAATTTATGTTTTCTAAGAACCGTTTCTGTGCGCAAGCAATTTGAATTGCTGCACTACTAAGTTAGTTTTGAAAATTTATTTCTCAATTTATGCAAACAAAATGGTACTAAATTTAACAACGCAGAATATCCTTATCATAAGGTGTGAAGCTGTCTTAAATAAAAATACAATTCTTTACTTTAGTCATGTTTTTTCAGTGAGTGAAGTAATCTGCTGGCATCCATAAACAGGTTATTTTTTTTCTGTGTTGTCACAGAATTTCGATTCTAAAATTCTAGGTTTGTTCCTGACCATTTTTTGTTTAAATTCAAAACCTTGCATTCACAGCCATATTCCCAAAAAATTAGAGACTTTTATTTAATTTTAATTTTCTCTTCTAGCATATTTTATCTTCCACGTAATTGAATTCAAAAGAATTCTAAAGGATCGCAAAAAATTCAAGATTAATTCCAACAAGTATCATAACACAAATTTAACTTTAATTGGAATCATTTTCTAAGAAGTTAGAAATAAGGTTTGAAAGTTTTTAACTAATTTTAATGTTATTTCCAGTTTTTTAAATCCAATTTAAGTTTCAATTAAGTTCCAGTTGGAAATCCTCAGGAATTGAAAATAAATTATTAGAAATATTTATAATTCTCTTTAAAAGCAAAAACTTTCGAACTAAAATCCTTGTCCTATTCGAAAACTTCATGAATTTCCTCCAAACATATTAATTTTAATTTTGTAGTCTTTAAATTATTCCTTTCCTTTCAATTTGTCAACTTACATTAGTTTTAAATGAAACAAGTTTATCGTTGATACTCAGAAATAACTTTTTTAATTCAACTTTAGAATCTTGGAAAATTCGCACAATTAAATATTGTTCCATTTCAAAGACTGTTAATGAAAAGTGGCATAATTTACAAAGCTTTAGATTGATATTAAATCCCAAAGCGTCAAACTTTGATCCAAAAGTAAAATGTCAATTGTTTCTTCCACTGCAACGAATTGATCCACTACAACTTTTAAAATTTTCAATTCCAAAACATACAATTTTGATTTAAATTAAAATTTAAAACGAAAATTACGTTGCCATCCAAAGTGACCAGGAGGTCTGCTTTTTTTTAAAGTTACAAAATTTTAGGATTACTAGAACTGTTAAAACAAGTGCATGATTTATCTCTCGCAAGTCTGATCTTATGAAAGTGTTTTTTTTTCTACAAATTGACAATAATTTCATATTTATATTTTAAGAAATTGGTTTGAAATTTTCGTGAAAGCATCACATGTTTTATGTTTTAATTTCTCCATACAATGTTAGTTAAAGGTATCTAGTGATCTGCCAATTTGAAAGTTCTTTTATTGTTAATTATATGAAAAGTATTGCAAAAATAGTATAAACATTAATGTTTCCTTAAAATTTAAATTGAACATAATACAATACATTGCTTTCAATGTTCGTAGGCTTATTTAAAAGGTAAATTTCTATAGAATCACACCAATTCATCACTATTACTGTGAACATTTTTGCTTGCGTGATGCAACATGTTTAAAGTTGAAACAGATATGCGTACATATTCAATCGAAGATCAATTAACTTTGATGGTATCATACGTGAAACAATTAGAATGTCTTCTCACTGATTCTCAACTTATAAAATTCCACGGTTACCATGGCTTTTCTTATAGACGGATATTGTTTAAGTGATTTCGTGATACAAATTAAGCTTATGTTTTGACCCTAAAAGATCCGGCAGTTTACTATCACTCAGTGTACTGACTGCTGACCTCTTGAAAGGTTTCTCTATTTAACGAATAAAAGTTATGTACTGTGTTTAACGATCATAGTGTGGATAAAGAAGAAAAACATTTGTATGAGACATAGTGTCACGTCTTTTGCGATCAGTGATTGCAGAAAATTCATATCAAACTCATTGAACTAAGCAACATTTTTTTCTTTCCAGTAGAATGTACACATAATGTAGCAACGCATTTTCGTTGAATCGATTTACATCAGCACGTGGTAAATAAGAACGCTTAACACTACTGCAAAATAAGACTTATTTCAGTATGCATGTCTTAGTTTTCGAAATAAAGATATGTAATGTAATTAGATAGATAGTCTCATAAGATATTCGACTGATCATGAATGACAAAAAATATAAGGATGTTCAAGGTACAAAGTCTATAAAATAATTTTTGCTTTTTCATTGTAGTTAAGGGAAAATATAAATTCACTGACGTAAAGTTACTACGAATATATTGCACTTTGAACCATAGGTTTAAAAACCATATATGTTGGTATTAGGTACATAATATCTTTATATGTATCGCACAATATGTTAGTAATATAAACACGGAATTTATGTATATAACAAAATAAATTGATTAAATCATACGTAAACTGAAGTATATATTATGCAAATTATTTTGAAAAATTTAAAGTTTGACCCAATCTTTGTGGTTTTAAAATTAAGCCATTAATGCACTCATAAATTACGTATTCCTTTACTGACGCACTGCTGAGTTTGTTGACGAAAGAGTTGATAGCACTTTATCAAAAAGCATATACTCGTTTACGCTCACGTTTTTCCAAATGCTTATACAAAATTGTTGTTTTCGATTACATAAAACTGATTAATTGCAGTATCTTATGTACTTCGAGAATATTTTCAAAGTTTCCTCAATTCAAACTAATTTGTAATTTTGTTAGTACTTTAACTTGCAAAGTATTGTTTAAAATGCAAACCAAAAACTGTATGATTCGTTTTCTGTTTTCAGATACGGGAGACCTGTAAAGAGTTGATATTGTCTGAAGATCAAATGCGAAAGATTATGGAGAGATTGACTGATGACATCAATAAAGGCTTGTCAAAATCTCGTCACCATGAGGCTGTAGTAAAATGTTACACGACTTACGTTCAAGACCTGCCCAATGGCACAGGTAACTGGACTGAAAAAATGATGTATGTTTCATAGTTTTTTGTGCCATATATACTTTGATTTTGGTTAATGCAAAATGACTCAAATCCCTTAAAGGATTTACATCATCCTTGATTGCGAAAGTAGCTAGATTTGTAAGTTGCTCAGAATTATTCTAGCATAAGTATTTCCAGCGAGGTGTAGATGTTGTTAAAAATTTTAGCCTCGATTTTGCAAAAAATCCTTTTACTCATTTACACAAAATGCCCAAGTATCGAATCGAACTATAAAATCGCATCAAGACGTTCCACAATAGTTAGTTTTCATTTCTTACATTATGTAGTTGTCAACTGTTTGCAACGTTTTGATACCCTGGGTTTTTGAGAGTTTCGAATGTCTCAAGTTGTAATTTAATTATTATGAATTTATTCCGGTAAAGGAAATTGGTCTAAGAAACAATGAAAAAAATACCGATCAGCGAATGTTTTCACATCCTCAAATGTATGTTGGCGGAAACACTCGCTCCTAGAAGTTGATTGAATACCCACAAGTTAAATTATGGCTTCTTTACAGAGAAAGGTAACTTTCTGGCCCTGGATCTGGGAGGAACGAATTTTCGAGTACTCTTGATTACATTAGACGGGCAAAATTTTGATATGAAGAGTAAAATCTACGCAATACCACAGAGCCTAATGCTGGGAACTGGTACTCAGCTTTTTGATCATATCGCCCAGTGTCTGGCACTTTTCGTTAAGGACCTAAACTTACAAACTGAGGTTTTGCCTCTTGGTTTCACCTTTAGTTTCCCATTGGTACAAGAAGGTCTCACAGAAGGCAGACTTGTCAGGTGGACTAAGGGTTTCAACTGCAGTGGTGTTGTTGATGAAGATGTTGTTTCTTTACTTGAAGCGGCTATTGCTAGGAGAAACGTAAGTGTTTGTTTTCCTTAAAGTAGGCTTGATTAAAATTGTACAAAAGTGCATTCGAATTTGGTCTTTGACTAAAGTGATTTTAAGGTCCATATTACTGATTCAGGACGTCAAGATCGACGTTTGTGCCATTCTGAACGACACCACGGGCACCTTAATGTCATGTGCATGGAAAAACAAAAATTGCCGCATCGGTCTCATTCTTGGTGAGTAAATTTCATTTGAGGATCTTTGTCATTGGAAAATGATTAGTGAATTTGCCTCCTTGTACCGATAAACTTAGGTGGGTACATTTCTAGAAACAATTGCACATCTTTAAATCCATTAATATAGTCTATAAATTGGACTAAAATATTGATTTGAACTATGTTTGCTTAATCGTCACGTGGTCTTCGCATCGTATCAGCTTACATTGATAACAATTTGGCACGTAAGTTCTTGTTGCAAATAATTGCTCGAGAACTTGCGACGCAGTTGATGAAGAACACTAAAGCATGTCATAAATATTCACGTATGTCATATCCACAAAATGATAAGCACGTGTTAAATTATCTGGCTTAACTGCTAATGGCACTCTCTTTTCTCAATGCAACTTTATTTCGTAACCAACTTCCCGTAATACCTGTGCAAAACATTTCCTAATGCTTAATTTTCCCTGAATTTTAGGAACGGGTAGCAATGCTTGCTATGTTGAAAAAACAGAGAATGCAGAGCGTGCTATACCAGGAAAGTATGTAGCAGAAAAACCTCATATGCTGATAAACATGGAATGGGGTGCTTTTGGTGAGAAAGGTACTCTCGATTTTGTCATCACAGAATTTGACAAAGATATTGACGACAATTCTATACATCCGGGAAAACAGATTTTCGAAAAGATGATCTCTGGTATGTACATGGGCGAGTTAGTTAGACTAGTACTAGAAAAACTCGTCAACAATGGCCTCCTATTCGGTGGAAAATGCCCCAGTGAACTCAGAAAACGAGGAAAGTTCTTTACCAAATACGTCTCGGAAATTGAAAAGTAAGTTCCACTTTTGTGAATATTTACATGTAAAATTATTTTTAAGTAATAGCAGATTTATTCAAAGCAATAAATTATTTTTCAATTCTAACTAGAAAATAATACGCAATTTTCAAGTTAAAATATAAATTAATATTAATACAATATTTTTGTATTTAATAGAGTCTATTATTTAAAATAATAGACAAGCAAGGAAAATATTTTTGATTATTGATGAAAATTGATATCTCAACTTCAGCATTAATATATGCAATATTTTTTTACAATATATGGACAATCAAACCGTTGCATTTTTTGTTAAAAATGCTAACATAACTTATTCAAATATTTATACTTGTTCAAATATTTTAAATATTTTTGGGAACGTCATGATTTTTTATTAACAATAGCAGTTTCAGTCAAAAGAGACTAACATAACACAACAAAAATTGTGTAAGATTATAAATATTCTTTTGAATCAAATGTTTTTTCTTTAAAATCATCATTTTGTCGGTGAATAACGTTAGCATAGCCTTAAATCGTTGAAAAGATGTGAATCTACTTTGAAATATTCTTTTCTTTTTCTTAATAAAAAGACCAATGTCCGACAAAAAAACTAACACAATCCGAAATTGTTAACAGATTCTAAATCTTTCTCAAACTATAAGAATCTTTTTGTTTGAAGATTGCAATTTTCATTGTAAATTGACAACATATCCTCAAACTGTTCAAAAATTATGAATCTTTGAAATTTAATGATTTTTTAAAACAAATTTCAATTCCCGATGAAGTTTCAAACAAAAATTATTTGATTTAAATCTTATGATTTTTTGATTAAAAATACAAATTCCATGTGAAAAATACCAACATAACATGAAGGTGTTGACAATTTGTAAATTTTGCATGAAACATAATAATTTTTCATTAAAATGATCAATATTTTCCCTCTGAAAAGTTATGAATCTTCTTTGAAATATAATTTTTTTATTAAAAATATCAGTTTTCGGTGAAAAGGCTAACATAATCGAAAATTGTCAAATTATAATAAATTTTCTTTAAAAATTTCAGCTTTCGATATGTAAAACACCAACGCTATCTAAAATTGTTAAAAAACTATGAACTTTTAAAATGCTATGTTTTTTGTTTAAGAAACGCTAAAAAAAAAAAAAAAATTGATTAGCATTTCGAACTCGAAAGTTCATTGCCTCACTACCCGATTCGTGTAGTGTTTCTAGGTGGATAAATACTACCAGTGTGGGTCCACCACACCCACGACGGGTCAACAACACGCAGTATTCCCCGAACGGTCACCCATCCAAGTACTAACCGCGCCCAACACTGCTTAACTTCAGTGATCTAACGGGAACTGGTGTTTTCAGCGTGGTATCGCCGTTGACGATAAGAAACGCTAAAGGGGAAAAAATTCTAACAAAACCGAAAAACTTATAAATGCTTGAAAAATGTGTAATCTTTGAAACCTAATAAAATTTGCGATTAAACATACCCATTTTCGGTGTAAAATCTGTAAAATGCTAACATAACCGAAAGTTATCGAAAACGGGGAATCTTGGTTTAGACATTTGAAGTCTTCTTAGAAACATTATGATTATAAATAAAAAAAAACACATATTTACAATAATTTATTTGTTAGATCATTAAAAATTTTTGAGTTAACTTTTTAATTTAATTTTCTAAACTAATTTAATTAAATTTAATTATTTGTAGATTTCATTTTAAAAATGTCATATTTAACATATAAAACAACAACAACAATGATTGCCAGATTTCCGAAACATATCGTTAAATTTCATGTTTTTAGTAATAGTTTATTTTCTCAATTCCTAATATATGTTAATGCAGAAAAAATAAATTTTTGCTAAAATCACAAATAACTTTTAGAGTACTTTATTTGAGGATGAGAATGGACATTGAAGCCAACTTTCTTTCAATTAAGTAAAAATCCTATTTGATTACAAATATGCATATTTTTGGTGTTGAAATGTTTAATTTATTATTTTTTTCGGAAAATTTGAAATAGTTTAACCAGTAACCAAAATTTGCACTACATAATAGAAAAAAGTAAAAAACATTTTTATTTTTAAACTTTGAAAGAAACTTTTCACTTTTTTATCAGATTTTTTTTTGTTTAAGAATCTATAAAAACTGTCAAGACTTATCTGACAAGAAGTACAAGAATTTTCAATTTTTAACATTTAAACTATTTATTATTATCTTCTTTGATTCAAAGAAAAGTTCTTTGAATCAAAGAAAAATATTCATGGGCTTTCAGTCAATTTGATTCAAAGAAATTTCCTTAGTTCAAAGAAATGGGTTTTTGTTCTAATAAAAAAGGTTCTTTAATTTAAAATGACTTTCTTTATTTTTAAATAAACGTTTTCTTTGATTCAAGAGAAATATTGGTCTGAGTGCAAATATGTTTGTATACTTATACTCTTTAAAATTAAATTAAAGTAAATTTAGAAAACATAAATTCTGCCTAAGATCGCAAAAAAAAATAAGTTTTAGGTTAATTTATTTGAGGCTGAGGTTTGAGTTGCGAAACAAGGTTTCCATTTATTAAATACAAATTATATTTGAGTAAAAATATAAATATCTTGGACACTGAAAATTTTTTTTTCAGGCTTCTACTGAAACCTGAAAAAACTCTTTTGACCTATGCAAATGATTATCACATTTTCGGACTGAAACTTTCTACTTTAAAAAAATCTGTGCTCAGAAAATTTTTTGTCTTGAATGAAAGGAATCGTTTCTTTAACTTAATTTTTTTATTGAACCAACAATGACTTCAAAATGAAAAAAATCATTTTAAAATAAAGGAACATTTTTACTGGAAAAAAATGTCTTTGAATCAAAATAAATTTCTTTGACTGACAGCGAATGAATTTTTTTTTGATTCAAAGAAATCTTCTTTCAATCAAAGAACGTTTTATAGCTAAGCTAAAATGACAGAATGACATTTCAACCAATTATAAACATGGGGTTTCCGACAGTAATAGTTTCGAGATATTAATCCTAACTTATTTTTGAAAATCTTAAAAATGACCTGATTTTTCATGAAAGAAAAAAAACAATTTTACTTTTTCTTCCTACTTTATACAGTTTATTTTAGAATTTAGCTGAATGTTTCCTTGGTGGTTCATTAATGTTAGAGTTCAAGGACATCGTTAAAATTTTAGAAAAAGAACGTAACATCGCGAACAGCGCGATCCAATGGAGTAAAAGTTTTTGCCGCTGAATGTCTGAACTTGTTTAATAAAATTGCAAAAAGAAGGGAAAGATAAAGAATGTGATAAATTCGACAAGGTAACGGATATTTCCTTAAAATGGATAGACGCTCTATCTGAATTTCGGATTTTCAAATCTTATAATAATGTAATAATTTTAAAAGTATTTTTCGCGACAAATACAAACATTGATGGTTATTCAGATTTTGTTTTTAAATTGTTCAATAATGTTTTTCCGTTCCTGTGCACAATGTCAATCGTGACTCGTGAGCGTATGGACCGACGAACGTAAAATATAATTAGAAAGAATTTTCATATCAAGCTTTTTATCAGTAATTATTGAGGTCATAAAATGTAAATATGATAAGAAAAAGTGGATGTTCAAATAAATATACTTGTTATTTGTAATTGTTCATCATTTTTTAATCGTCTTGTTTAAAAAAAAAGTCCTGATTTTTAGTCTTTGGCGCCTGGTACCCCTGAGTCTGCCTTTCATTAGTCTTAACAAAAATTAAATAAAAATATATTTTTTTAATTCAGATGGAAATGAAGTTCATTTTGTCTTGAATAATTTTCGCAAAAAGCTAGAAAAAGATTCATAATCGAAAAATAAAATTCAAAACAATCTAACTTTTCGGCTCATTAGAGACAAAATAACATAATGAAAAATGAGCCGAAAAGTTAGATTGTTTTGAATTTTATTTTTTGATTATGAATCTTTTTCTAGCTTTTTGCGAAAATTATTCAAGATAAAATGAACTTCATTTCCATCTGAATACAACAAAATTTTTGAATGGAGACACTAAACTCATGATTCTCGCCAATCTACAGGGTTGCTTATAAATAATTTAAGATTTCTTTAAATTGAGTTAAAATAAATTTACCTCAATTTTATTGTAAGAAATCTTTTTTTCGTCCTTTTTTATCAAAAGATTTTTGTAAAAAGGAATATTTTGAATTTAGTCAATTTATAGATACATTTGAATATTCTGGATTGTTTTCTTTTCATATTTGAAAAATTTAATAATCTAAATAGATTGGTATAGAATCAACTACAAAAAAAAATAAAAATATGTAATTCATGAAACATTTTTTTTTCAGCGACCCCAAAGGAAAGTATACAAATTGTCGAGAGGTTTTGGCAGAAATAGGAATTAGGAATGTGACCGATCAAGACTGCGAGAATGTGAGATACGTTTGTTCGGTAGTATCAAGGAGAGCAGCACATCTTGCCAGTGCAGGAATAGCTGCAGTTCTTAACAAAATGGGAGAAGACAATGTTACCGTCGGCGTGGATGGTTCTGTCTACAGATTTCATCCTCACTTTCACGATCTCATGACTGAGAAGATTGGCCAATTACAAAATCATGCGGTGAGCTAACTGAGACTCAAATCTCAACCTCGAATCACTGCTGCATATTTTTAGTTTATGGATAAATCCCAAACTCCACGTTAAAAATCTCATTCTGGGTTTGTAGAAGTGATTTTTAAAGGATGTTTGAAAAGAATTTAAGTTCTTCAACGAGAACGTTCTGACAAATTATCAGGGTAGCCGCTGAAACGGGGAACCGGGAACTGGCAGTGAATTTAATTTTTTACCGGGAATTTCCCCAATTTTTCAGAGGAAAAATCTATTCTATCCAAGAAATTGTAAAAAAAAAAACTTAATTCTTCGAAAGAATTCGATGGGTGCAATTAAGATTACATACTCAATTTGTTCTGACATTGAAAAGACGTAGACGTTCATATTTTATATTGTCCAGACAATGTAAAAAATGGACGTCTACGTCTTCAACAAGAACGTTCTAAAAAATTATCAGGGTGGCCGCTGGACGGGAAACCGAGAAATGACAGTAATTTTATTTATTGATCCGGAATTCTACCAATTTTTTTATAAGAAAAATCTATTCAATCCAAGTGATTATAGCAGGGTGCACAGTCTTCCCCTTTTTTCTTTAAATTCCTCTTTTTTCCTCTATTCTCAAAAAACTTTCCCTTTTTCCCTTTTTCTCTTCAAATATACGATATTTGAAATTGTACCCAGTATTGAATAATAATTAAATCAATTATAGCATTCTAATAAATTATTTATGAATATATGAGGTACACGTTCCTGGTTCCAAGTGCAGACCATTAAAAATAAATACTCTTTAAAAAAATTTGAAGATGAAACATTTTAAAGCAAGTTGAAAATATGAAAACTGGAGACAGAAGTTATTATCCCATATAAAATTGGAACAGTTACAAAATATACTTTACTTTTCAAACAAGTATTAGAAGATTAACACATTTTAGTTAAAATGTACAAAGTTGAAAATATATTTATCTTGTTGAAAAGCTGTCTTTTGGGTTGAAAATCAAACTACTTTGTTAAAAATTCATTTTTGTAAACTAAAAATTGCAATTTTTGATTGAAAATTATTTTTTGTATTGAAAGCTTATATTTTTGAGTAAAAATTCGAATATATTTGAGAATTAGTTTTTTCAAATGAAAATGTAGCAATTCCTTTTTTGGTTCAAAATTGATTTTTTTAAATTCAAATGTTCGGTGAACAATTTATGTAATTTGTAAAAAATTCGTCCTTTGGTCATTTTTCAGTTAAAAATTCATAATTTCAGTTAACATTTGTGTTTGTTAAAAAATACGTTTTTTAACTAAAAATTTTAATTTTTTGTTGAAAATTAACTTTTTAATTGAAAATTCATATTTTTGTGTTGAAAAATCAACTGTATTGTAGAAAATTCTTCTTTCAGGCTTCAACACTCAACAATTTGGGCGAAAATTCAGTTTTTTCAATTGAAAATTAATTTTTCGACACGAAAATGTAACTATTCCATTTTTGGTTGAAAACTGATGTTCATAATTCAACAAGTGAACTATTTCGTTCAAAACTTATCTTATTTTTATTTTGGTTTTTCGGAAAAAAATTTTGTCGTGTGTTAGGATTTTTGGGATTTCCTATCTTTTTTGCGATTTTGGAATGTTATAAACACCATGAAAAAAATGTTTCTCATGAATAAAAAATAATAACATGTTTCTTTGGTTCAAACTGAAGAAATTTCAGCTTCGAATCAATCCAAAAAACATGTTTTAGTATATTTAAAAAAAATTGTAATAAGGCAAATTTTTTTTCGAATTATTACAATTTTTAATTGTAAATTTCAAAAAGACAACTGAAGACATTTACCGATTAAAAAATTGGTTTCTTCTCTTATTTTGGATGGCGATCCACAAATTGTAAGTCAAACGATTCGACTAATTTTAGTATTTTCACTTCGCTCTACTGAAGAGAGTAGTTTTAAATTTACATTGAAAATATCCAATTTTTGAAAATAAATTCTTTAATGGCAGAAATCATTGAAAAATCATAGAATTTATTTTTTAAATGTCACATTTGTTATAAAAAGGTTATTTTTTCTTTTCGACATGTAAAAATAAATGTTTAATCTTTCCCCTGTTTCCCCCTTTTTTGAGCTCCTTTTCCGCTATGAACCCTGTTATAGAAAATTGAAAAAAAAAATGTGTTTGATGAACTGAAGTCTTCAACGAGTCTATTCTAATAAATTATCAGGGTGGTACTGGACCGGGAAACCAGGAAATGATAGTGAATTTATTTTTCGATCAGGAATTTAAAAAATGTTGTTAGAAGAAAAATTTATCCAATCCAAGAGATTGTAATTTTTTTTCAAACAGAATAGAAGTCTTCAAAAAGAACGTTCTAATAAATTATCAGGGTGGCCCTTGGACCGGAAAACCGGGATGTGTCAGTAAATGTATTCTTTGGCCGGGAATTTCACCAATTTTTGTAGAAAAAAATCTATTCAATCATTTAAAATATCATACATTTCGTGTCATAGGTTATAAGAACAATTCATTTTCAATTAGTTGATTTCAGTTCTTGGTATCCTACGAACAATTTAAGACCCAATTTAAAATAATCGATCGGGCCCTTTTTGTAAAAAATCGATTCTTGTGATTAATTAATTTTTAACAATAAAATTTGCAAAAGATTTAATTATAGCCGTATATTTAAATTTCTTTTTCAGTATAATTTAAATTTTTGAAACTCGAAAAGTTCAAATTGAAATTGAAATTTTCAATGTTTCTAACTTGAATATTTTACGGGATTTAAAAAGATTCCAAGGCATTTACAAAAGGCTTAAAAATTAGCCAGTTATTTCCAAGGAGATTTTAATAAGTTAAGGTATTTTCAAAGATTTTTAAATTTTCTAAATATTTTACGATATTTAAAAAGATTGCAAGGAATTTTCAATTGATTTCAGAAATTTCAAGGTATTTCAAAGAATTCACAAGATTTTAGGTAAGGGTTTTGTTAAAAAGGCCATGTCTATTTGCACCGAAAATCGGTGAGCATAGAACAAATATTTTCAGTTAGCCTGGATACTTCGTTTTAAAAATTCAAAGAACTATTTAAGAGTTTTACAAAATTTCAAGTCATTCCCAAACATTTTAACGAAATTCAAATATTTGTTGGGAATTTTTAATAGATTTTAATAATTTGAAGTGATTCAGAATGATTTTGAGAATTATAGGGTATTTGAAAAAATTCGAGAGAATTTTCAACGTTTCTATCAAGTTTTAAGGGACTTCAAAGATTCCAAAGGATTTAAAATATTTTAGGGTATTTTTAAAAATTCCAAGAAATTTGACAGAGCTTTAAAAAGCTTTAAGGGCAATGTGTCGAGTGGGATACGTGACCGGATTCCTAACTTACCGACACTTTTTTTAATTGTCAAATTATTTTCACACGAATAGCCACATCGAGTTGTTAATTTGGGATAATAAATAAGAAACATTAAGAAAGGCGGCGCTGGTCCTAAATTTTAATAATCATGAAAAAAGATTTAAAAAATTTTTTAAAAAATGTTCTCATGATTATTAAAATTTAGGACCAGAGCCGCCTTTCTTAGTACTTCTTATTTATTATCTCAAAATTTCAACTCGATGTGGCTTTTCGTGTAAAAATGAGTTGACAATTAAAAACTGTGTCGGTAAGGTAGGAATCCAGTCACGTGACCCACTCGTCACATGGCCTTAAGGGACTTCAAACAGGTTTAGGTTTAGGGTTTTTTAAATATTCCAAAAGAATTTACATTTGATTTCAGTAATTTAAATGCATTTCAAAGGATTTTAAATATTGTATGGTATTTTAAAAGAATCAAAGGCATTTTCAAGAGCTCTCAAAAGATTAATGGGATATGGAACGATTTTACAGGACCTATATGTTTTTAAGATATTTTAAAAGATTCCAAGGGATTTTATTAATTTCTGAGGATTTCGATGATTTTAATGAATTTTAAAAGCTTTTAAGTTATTTTGATAAATTTTCCAGGATTTCTGGAGTTCCTAGAGTTTCAAATATTTGAAGAGATTTTCAAATATTTTTTTCAATTTATTTGAATTTATTTGGAATTACCGCTAAATTCTTATTAATTTATCCTGAATTATTTTTATTTCTTTGGAATTCTATTGATTTTTTTAATTTACTTGAATTCTTCTAAATGCACTCGTTTCTACCATATTGAATCTTTTTTTTAGTTTTTGTTTCATTCGTCCCGAAATCTTTTAAAATCACCTTGAATTCTTATAATATATTTCATCAAATTCTGTTGAATTTCCTTAAATTTTTCTAAAATCCTTTTAAACTTCCTAAATTCACTTGAATTTTCCTTAAATTGTATTATAAATGTTTGCATTGCTATTATTTAATTTAAATTTTGTTTCAATTAATTTAAATTTTAATTTAACTTGAATTGTTTCAAAGTCTTTAGAATTTATCCTGCATACGTTCAAATTCAATTTTTGAATTTTAGTCATTTTTTATGTCAGAGAATAGTCACTTTTGCTGTGTTTTTAATTTTTTGTAAGTAAATTAGGCTGTGGGACAACCCTCAGGACGATAAATTAAATAATTATAAGTTTAAATTCGTTTTTTTCAATTATAAAAGAGTATGTATTAAAAATGTTACAAGCTTAGAATTTTGGTCTTTAAACGTGGGCGTCCAGATGAAAAGAGTCTTTATGGCCGGTTCTAGTCTAGGAGATATTCGCGTTTTTCTAAGTTGAGGTAAAAATTATTATTTTTGAGTTTGAGTCGGGGATGATACTGCGACCTATAGTGAATTAATTGGCATGCTACGTGGTTTATGGAAGCCTCCTAACCGGAAGTAGCATGGTAAACCCCAGATATTTTTTGGACAAAAACGTTGCAAACAATTGAGAACTACAATTATACAACGTCGATTAATTTGATTGAAGATGTTATTTTGTCGACCAGGGTAATCAATTAATTAATTTTCTAATGTTAAACATTGTCGATCTACTGGTCAAATAATTTTCTGGTGAAACGAGAAAATGATTTGACCAGTAGATCGACAATGTTTAACATCAGAAAATTAATTAGTCGATTAATTTTTATCGTGAGGCGGATTCACAATTACAATCAAATCTTTATATGTAGTTGTCAATTGTTTGCAACGTTTTTATCCTACTTTAAATAAAAAATATCTCTGGGGTTTACTGTGAGGTACATTTCATGTTCGAAGAAAAAGTATAACACGTACCAACTTCAAAAATGCCCCGGTGACTCGTTTTTTAACTTAGAGGTTTTTTTGAGCTTAAAATACCGGGAATTCAATCAGCTACATGCCCCCATACCTAACTCCATACCGGCCATATGGGTCCAGGGTGTCTACTCAAATCCTGGAAAAAAATTCCCTGATAATTCCAGGTTTTTTCCAGGTATAATTTTTCAGAGCCATTCACATATTTCGCTTTTTATAAAACAATCAATGGTGTTTCTTTGAGTTTCTAAGAATACAATTAATATGTTTAATTTAGAAAGATTTTACAAATTGCATTAAAAGACATTCTTTAATGTATCAGCACCATCGATTAATTAACTAGTTAAATAATACTAAAGACATACGAATTGATTTCTTGAATTAGTCTCTAAAGTACCAAATAGTTGAATTCCAACTATGTAAAAAAGATCAATTTTCAACCAAAAATGGAATAGTTTCATTTTTAGCTAAAAAAAATAATTCTCCGCGCAAAACAAAAACAAATTATTATCCAAAGTGAGGAATTATCAATTAAAATGATGAATCTTTAACTGCAATAGATCAATTTTAAACCGAAAAGATGAAGTTTTAGCAAAAGAGTTGTAACAAGATTAATTTCCTAACAAAGCTGACGAGATTTTTCAACAGAATACATGAATTTTCAACGAAATAGTTGAATTTTCAGCTAAAAAAGACAAAATTTTCAAACAAGTAGTTGGATTTTGAATAAAAAGAAAAAATTCAACTAAAAGTGGAATAGTTAGATTTTCAGTTTAAAAAAATTACTTTTTAACCAAACTGATGAATTTCCCTGGAATGTTGGAATTTTCAACCAAAAAAATAAATTTTTTAATAGAATTATGAATATTTAATTGGAATACTAGAATTTTTAACCAAAAAGATAAATTTTCAAACAGAAAGATTAATTTTTTACCAAAAAAAGACGATTTTTCAACAAAATACATGAATTTTCAAAGACATAGTTGAATTTTCAACCAAATAGTTGGATTTTTAATTTTTTTAAATTATAAATTTTCAACCAAAAATGAAATAGTTAAATTTTCTACTGAAAAATACATATTTTTAACCAAATAAGTGAATTTTGAACTAAAAAAAGATCATTTTTCGATCAAAAATGGAATAGTTAAATTTTTAGTTAAAAAGGGTACTTTTCAACTGGAGAGATGAATGTTTAACCAAAGTGATGAAATATTCTAGTGGAATAATTAAATTTTCAGTTTGAAACAAAATAATTTGCAAAAAAAAAATCAATTTTCAACAAAACAGCTCAGTTTTCTAACAAATAAATGAATTTTCAATTAAAATAAATGATCTTCCAGCAAAAAAAATTAATTTTTAACAAAAGTGTTCCTCTTTTAACCAAGTAATAAAATTTTCATTCCAAAGAAGATGAATACTGAATGCAGTATTTAATATTTCAATCAGAAAAGATGTTAAGTTTTAATCAAAAACAGTTTAATTCAACCAAAAAAGATGAATTTGTAACTATGAATGATTATTCTGTCAAGAGAGAGAAATTATTGCAAAGAAACGGTTGAATTTTCAACTAAAAATGATCAGTTTTCAACCAAAAATAGAATAGTTGAATTTTTCAGTAACAAAATTAATTTCAAACCAAGAACAAGCGAATTATCAACAAAATGGTTAAATACAGTAATATCAGGGTGTCTACCCTACCTGGAAAACCTGTAAAACCTGGAATTGCCAGGGAATTTTTTATACCTGGAAAAAACCTGGAAATGTCAGGGAATTTTTTTTAAAGTCAGGGAAATTTTTAAGAGGTTGCCTACCTTTTTAAAAATTACAGTATTGAATTGAATGAAAATGATTTTTCATTTGTAAAAGTATAGCTCTCTATTAATATATTCATCTATTTGGTTGAAAATTCGATCTTTTTGGTTGAATTCCATTATTTTTTATTGAAAATTGTAATCTTTTCTCTTTGAACTATCAGCTGCCACATTTTTCGTTCCGAGTTCATATTTTCCGAAAGAAGATTTAATTACTTGGTTGAGAGTTATCCTTTTGTTAAAAATTCATTTTTTGTTTTAAAGATTCATCATTTTAATTGAAAGTTCATCTCCTTGGTTGAAAAATGAGCTATTTTGTTGAAAATTCGTTTTTTCTTTGGCTGGAAATTAATTTTTTTACTGAAAATTTAACTATTCCTGTTGCAACTTTAACTATTTTGTTGAAAATTTGTTTGTTTTTGTCTCGTTCAAAATTATTTTTGTTATTGAAAATGTTACTATTCAATATTTAGTTGAAAAATTATCTTTTTTACTATTTTTATTATTTTTTCATTCCATTATTATCTTATTATTTATTATTTTTTAGAAAATTTTCACTTTTTTAGTAGAAATTAATCTTATGGATTGAAAATTAATCTTGTCGTTTGTAATTTAATGTTAAACATTAATTTTTAAGTGAAAGTTTAACTATTCAATTGTTGATTGACAGTTTATCTTTTCAATTGAAAATTCGTCTTATTTAGTAAAAATTAATCTTCTTGGTTGAAAATTCTTCTTTTTGGTTAAAAAATCAACTATTCCAGTTAATGATTGATCATTTCCGTTGAAAATTCATGTATTTTGTTGAAAAATCGTTTTTGTCGTAGAAAATTCATTTTCTTGGTTTAAAATTCATGTATTCCAGCTAAGTATTCATCATTTTAGTTGAAAATTTGTCTTTTTTCTTAAAAATAAAACCACTTGGTTGAAAGTTAAATTGAATTTGTTTTTAAAATAATTTTTTTTGTGTGGACAATTAATTTCTTTTAAATGAAAATTTAACTATTTCATTTTTGGTTGAAAACTGATCTTTTTTAGTTCAATATTCAGCTATTTATTTGAAAATTGATCTTTTTTAGTTGAAAATTCAACTGTTTAATTGTGAACTGATTTATTATTTTGAAAAATCGCGTTTTTGGTAGAAAATTAATCTTTTTGGTTGAAAATTCAATTATTCCAGTTGAAGATTCATCACTTTGTTTGAAAATGTAACAATGTTGTTGAAAATTAGTTTTGTTTTAGTTGCAAATTAGTTTTTTCATCTTTTTGGTTAAAAAATCAACTATTTCAGTTAAAGATAATCATTTCAGTTGAAAATTCATGTATTTTGTTGAAAAATCGTCTTTGTGGTAGAAAATTCATTTTCTTGGTTTAAAATTCAAGTATTCCAGCTAAGTATTCATCATTTTAGTTGAAAATTTATCTTTTTGCTTCAAAATAAAACTACTTGTTCGAAAATGAAATTAAATTTGTTTTTTAAATAAGTCTGTTTTTTTTCTGGTAAATTCATTTTTGTTTACTGAAAATTTAACTTTTTCATTTTTGTTGAAAACTGATCTTTTTTTGTTCAAAATTCAGTTATTTGTTTGAAAATTGATCTTTTTCAGTAACCAAAATATGCACTGCATTTTAAGTATAAGTATATAAAATAAAAATTTATTTGAATTATTATTCAAATTCATGGATTTTAAAAGAAAAATTCAAGAAATCATTAATTATGTTTTTAGTATTATTTAATTAGTCGATCGCGCTAAAATATTTAAGAATATCTTGTAATATTAATTGAATTCATAGAAACTGAAAAAAACCATTATTTACAATAAATTCGCAAAACTGTATACATATCCCAGTCGATTGTTTTATAATATGCGAAATATTTGAATGGCTACATGCCATGAAAAATTGTACCTGGAAAAAACTTGGGATACCTGGAAAAAACCTGGAATTGTCAGGGAATTTTTTTCCAGGATTTGAGTAAACACCCTGAATATAATACTGGTACAAATCAAGAATCATTGTTATTCAATTTTATAATGCAATTTAAACCAAAATTAAGCACCCTTGCGAAAAAATTCCCTGACTTTGAAAAAAATTCCCTGACATTTCCAGGTATATAAAAATTCCCTGACAATTCCAGGTTTTCCAGGTAGGATAGACACCCTGGGGTCCTTTTGATGCGGACGCCCAAAAATATTGATAGTCAGGGAAAATAAAAAATTAGTTAGGGAAAAGTCCGAAAATTTTGAAAATAAAGTTTTGTGGCCACCCTGAAATTGTATTTGAATCCTTATCTTTCCAATCCGAAATTAAATCAAATCCATTTTTAAATGTTCTTTTTTCTTTTCAGTTCGACCTGATGCTTTCAGAAGATGGTAGCGGTCGTGGTGCAGCGCTGGTCGCTGCAGTAGCGTCACAAAAACGGTGAAGATAATGTCGGAGCCATATTATATAATTTAGAATAAAATTATATGTATAATTAATGACAAATTGATACACTGTTGTACATATATAGCACAAAGCGTAGCCGATGCGGGCTAGTCCCAAAAAATATTAGATGATTGTAAATTAAATTTCCTATACACGAACTCGACATTTAGATAATTCAATTTGCTTCGTTCGATTCGGTTAGCGATGGTTGATCGAAAGTCGCGTTCTGAATCTGAAGGGCTCGACACAAATTAACTTTGTGCATGTTTTGCGTTCTCTAATATATTTTGATACAAATCGTCGCTGTAATTAAAATATGCAACCCCGCACTGTCGTTTAAAATAATTTATTGTACAAGAATTAACAGAGTCAACGAAACTTTGACGCGAAAGATTCTCTGTTACTAATTTTGGCAAAAACTACTGCCAACGAGCACTACAAAGACGGCAAATCGATACCCGGATGCAAGGGCACTTCGAGCAGTATAATTGCTTGATATTTTTTTGTAAATTATGAATATAATAGCGCGCCATTAATCAATTTTATGCATGAAAAAATCAGATCCGTACAAGACGATTTATAAATGATTTTTTATCGTCATTGAAAGTCCTATCATTGTCACGAAAACACTGTGTGTGCATTAGAAATGAAAAAGTGTTACTTTTATAGGAGATAGTCGAGTCGAATATACATACATATATAGGCTTGAGCAAAATAGTCGTAAATGCGAAGCCTTGAATCCGGAAATTGGAGAGTGGAGTTTCTTCTCTGGGCCTGCGATTATTCACCGGATCCATGATTAAGTTTGACTTAATTTCAAGGCACAATTCAACTCGATTGGAGATTACCGTGTGTACATAGAGGAATGAGTGGGTGATGTTTGATCGTCGTGTGGTATCGGCATGATAATGTCAGATACAACAAAGCGAGCTCATCAGTTTGAATGAAAAGTCGCGTGAGTGCAGATGAGAGAAAGTTCACCTTATGCACTTGGAAGGTGTTTCGTAGACGATATAAAATGGAAAAAACCAAAAATTATCCGAAGGTTTATTCAATTTCCTCCTCTATTCCCTTCTCTTATAACCAACGAACTTTTTATGTATTATCTGAAACTAAGTATTTCAAATATGTAGAAAGGTGTTACGATATTCGAGTACATTATTATAGATTGAGCTATCCAATAAAAATATTTAAAATTGTAAAGAAGATCATAAAGGCAATTTTGTGAAATCAAAATCATGTTCATCAGCTAGGAATTTGGAAAAAGTAAACCTTGCCTAAATGAAATAAAATGATATGCTTGTTCCAAACCAGAACTGAAACAAACCCAAGGAAATCTAAATAAGTTTTTAACAAATCGGAACATCTGATAAGTTAGAAATACAAAGCTTTTCCAACGTGACTGTAAATAACTAAGAAAATAGAATAGGAGGGGATCGTACAATAAAGGGACGATAAAGTGATAAATCCAACGTTGGCACGTTCTTTATCGTCAATCTGATAAGATGCTCCTACCAGTTCGATGAAGGAAAAAGCCGACAAAAAGCTCAAGCAACAAACTAAAACAATTTGTGTTTTTTAAACTACGTTCTTCCATAATTCTGCAGTTTTTTTGCATCATGCTTCGACGATTGCGTAAATTTAAACCGGTGAGTACAGCACATTAATAAAGACATTTGTTACTACTGCCACGACGCGCAAAAAAGACGGCTGACAACAAATTATTCTGAACATTTCAACACTGCGTCGGTATGCAAAGCAATTTGTTGTTGAAGAATTAAGAAGGTACAAACATTTTTTTAACAGAGTCTATGTACTCTGAGAGATAAAAGAAAATATGTATAGGTGCGACTATAAAGTGAGTAAATACTTTCGACGATGTAAAAATGCTTTATTTTATTAATATGTATCATTTCGATCCATCACATTTTTTACATCTAAGAATATAAATGTTGTTAATTATGTACACGTTGAAAATGCAAAATAAAATTTATGAAATCGTACATGACACTTTGGTAATTAGAGTAGAAATTTGACTTATTTTTTATTGTTGTATTTATTGTTTTTTAGAAGGCACCTTTTTATGTAAAATGAGGGGTGGAAGTTTGTACATTCTTAAATAACTTCGAGAATAATTATAATTTTTAATATTTCTCTTACTAGAATTTATATTTTTTTTAAGTAGAATCAAAGCTGGTTCGAAAATGAAGTTTCAGAAATCATAGACAGTAGGTCAATTTCTAGTGAATCGAGCTGAATCTCAATATTTTGCTTCAAAGATTAGCTATAAAATACAAATGGATAATTAATTTTTAAATATTAACCCCATAAGTCTGTTTAATAGAGTCCCAAAATGCCTATAAGTGAAAAATTGGATTTTGCGAGTTTCTGGCGCTAATTATGCTTTTTTTGCGGTTTTTTTTTAAATACAATTTGTTTCTAATACATAAATTACTACTTCACACTGATAATTATATGTTTACATACATTGTTTAAATAATTTATTGTTTTTAGCCGATTTTTTCTGAAGTTTTTATCTTTTCAGATAGAGCGAGGCAATAGTCAATTAAATTTAACAAAAATAATTGTTTGAACCACTTATTATTATTTATAATAATATTCTATAAGAATAATGCTAGAAAGTTGCAGTTTTTTCTGCAAATCTCCACTTTTTGACAACTTTTTAAGTAGAGTGATGTAATAATTAACTCAGGTTAACAAAAATAATTGTTTAAATGATTTATTATTATTTTTAATAATAGTCTCTTCGAATAATGTTAGAAAGTTGGGGGTTTTCCGAAATATTCAACTTTTTGTCCACTTTTCACTTAAGATAATAATTAATGCAAGTTAATAAATATAATTCTTTGAACAATTTATCATTGTTTATAACTATCTTTTTCCGATAATTGCTAGAAAGTTGCATTATTACTAAAAATTTAAACTGTGCTTTGGCTTCTTTAATAAATGTATAAACAAATAATAAATAAAAATTAGAGAAAATAATTTTTTAAACAATCTTCTTTTTTGTGATTTTTTTTATGAAATAAAACAGATTATTGAAATATTCTTCGGATTTTCTACATAGATCATATAAATGTAAGTTTTCCTTGAAGTTACTTAGAGCCTTTCTGTTTAAATTAATATTAATATTTATTATTTGTTCCTAACTGAAAAATCAAAGAAAATTTGAAAACTTTAGAAAAACTAGCAACTTTCTATAGGATTACTCTCAGAGAAGGTAACAATAATTCAACCAACAACAAAAAACGAATTCTCAACAAAATAGCTGAATCTTCAAACAAACTAATGTAAGTTAATTTTCCATCGAAACAGTTGGATTTTAAACCATCAAAAATTAGATTTGTTTACCAAAAGAGATTAATTTTGAACCAAAAAAGGCGAATTTTCCACCAAGAAAGAAAAAAATGTCCACTAAATTGTTGAATTTTCAATCCAAAAGGAAGAGTTTTCTACCAAACAGTTGCATTATCAAATCGAAAATATGTTTTTCCCACAAAAAAAAAGTTATTTTTGAACCAAATAAAAAAGATGAATTTTTAACAAAATACATGAATTTGCAACCAAAATAGACGAATAAAAATGAAAATAGATGAAATCAAAAAAGATTTTTATTTGAAACCAAATACAGTTGCATTCAACCGAAAAAGACGAATTTTCAACGAAATAGCTGAATCGTCAACCAAATCAGATTAATATTTTATCAAAATAGTTGAATTTTCAAGCGAAATAAATTCGTTTTTTTACCAAAAGAGATCAATTTTGAAAAGAAGAACTCGAATTTTTATGCAAGAAAGAAGAAAATTTCCACTGAATTGTTGCATTTTCAAACAAAGAAGACGTATTTTCTACAAAACAGTTATATTTTCAAATGGAAAATATGAATTTTCAACAAAAAAGTTACTTATAAAAGAAGTTACTTATCTCATAAAATAGTTGAATTTTTAACAAAATGTATGAATTTTCAACCAAAATAGATGAATTATCAACGAAAAATATAATCGTCGATATTATCTTAACCAAAAGAGACTTTAATTTGAAATGAATCACAGTGAAATTCAACCAAAAAAGATTAATTTTCAAGAAAATAGCTGAATCCTCAACTAAAAGAGATTAATTTTCTACCCATTATTACTTTTTACTATTATTACTATTATTATTACTGCCCATTATTTTTATTTTTTAATTATCATTAATTATCATTATTATTATATTATATATATATATAATATATATATATATTATTATTATATTATTATCATTTAATTATCATTATTAATCATTATTACCCATTATTACTATTATTACTATTATTACTATTTCTACCCATAAACTTTTCCTAATAGGAGATAATATACAAAAAATACAAAGTAACTTCAAAGTAACTAAAATTAAAGTTCCAATTTACTGCAAAAACCGTAACTCAGTTACGTTACAAGTTACTTTTAAAAAAGTAACGAAGTTACCCTAACGTTAACTTCAGCCGAGAACAGTTGCGCCTTAAACAAGAAAAAAATTTTTCTTCCAAGGGAGATACATTTTCAAATAAAAAAAACGAATTCTCAACTAAGAAAGACTTTTCAGTCAATAAAGAAAAAAAATACATAAAAAATCTTGAATTTTCAAGCCAAAAAGATTAGTTATCAACAAAACAGTTGAACTTTCTACCGAATAGTTAAATTTTTTGAACAAAAAAATGAATTTTCGACTATGAAGATTAAATTTCTACTGAAAAATATGAATTCCCAACAAAATATGTACATACATTTTTAACCAGATAGTCGAAATTTGTATCAAAAAAAGACAAATTTTCAACAAAGTGTATACATTTTCAAGTTAATAGTTCGAACAATGTATGTGATCTTAGTCCAAATTTTATTTTATTAGTTTTTAGTTTATATTTTTTGGCCTATAAATTTGTTTAACTGAACAGTTGAATTTTTATACTAAAAAATATCAATTATTTACCAAACCTAAAATAGTCACATTTTTATTGAGGAGAATAACTTTCAATAGAGAAAAAAAACGAATTTTGTACCAAATAGTTGAATTTTATACCAAATCGTTTAATTTTCAAGCCAAAAAGACGAATTTTCTATGAAACAGTTGAATTTTCAACCCAAGAATATGAATTTTTAACAAAACCCTAACGTTAACGTAACTTTTCAGTAACTTAATTCCTTGTAACACGTTACTAGCCAACTCTGGTCATTACAAACCTCCCTCTATGAGGAAGCAAAATCAATGGGGTAGTTTACCACTCACCAGAGTGCGTGATCTGTTCGGGTCCGAGTACTGCGGAAAATTAAATTTAATAAATCAAAAATAGCTTTTTTTATACAAATTATTAATAAAAGTTTCTTTTAAAATGAATTAAAAGAGTAAGTCATTCAGTTTCAAGAAAAAAATTTAATGTTTTCATTACTAGCCTTCTTCTCTTGCGTAGTTCTGAATTTTACAAACCTAACATTATTGTATACTGAAAAAATATCGAAATTACGTGTTTTGATAATATTCTATTTTTTTACGACATATGTAGTGGAATCTTCAACTAATGAAGATAATTTTTGAACCAAAAATGAAATAGTTCAATTTTCAACCAAAATTATGAGTTTTCAAACAAGAAGATTAAGTTTCTGCTAGAAAGACAAATTTTCAACAAAATACATAAATTTCCAATTGAATATTTGAAGTTCTAACTAAAAAAGGTAAATTTCCTACTGAAAGAAACCGAATTTTCAACAAAATTGTTAAATTTGAAAAAAAAACATTTCAACCAAAAATGGAATAGTGAAATTTTCAGATAAAAATATTGAATTTCCAACTATAAATACAATTTGCAACAGATGAAGTGAATTTTCAACTAAAAAAGAAATTTTCAACCAAAAATGGAAAAGTGGAGTTTTCAGCCATAGAGATGAATTTTCAACTCAAGTAATGAATCTTCAAACAAATAAATTACTTTTTTATCAAAGTAGTATACTTTTGAAACAAAAAAGATGAATTTTTAATGAAAAATTGAATAGTTGATTAAATAACCGAAAAAAATTATATTATTAAATACAAAACAATTGAATTTAATTAAAAAAGACGAATTTTAAATGGAATACCCAATTTTTAAGCTCAAAAATTAATGTTGAACAATAACAAAACAAATTTTCAAGAAAATAATTAAATTTTAATCAAAAGAAATGAATTTGTAAGCAAAAATGGAATAGTTAACTTTTCAATTAGAAAATAATTTTGAACCAAGAAAAGGGAGGTTTGAACAAGATACTTAAATTTTCAACCAAATATAATGATTTGAATTTTGAAATTGAAAAAAAAGATGAATTTTCAAACAGAAAGATGAATTTTCAAACAGGAAGATTAATTTTCTACCAAAAAGTCGAGTTTTCAACTAAAAAATTAATTTTTGAACAATAAAATATTTTTAACAAAGTAGTTACATTTTTAACCAGAGAAATAAATTTTTAACAAAAATAAAGGAATTTGCAAACAAGAAGAATAATTTTCAAAAAAGTCGATTTTCGAACACATAATTGAATTTTCAACTAAAAAGATCAATTTTCAAGAAAAAAAAATGAAATTTAAGAAAATTTGTTACATCTTTCACCGAAGGATGATTTTTCAACCAAAAAGATTAATATTGTTAAGCATCAAGATTAATTTTCAACCAAAAGAGACGAATTTGCAATAAAATCCATGAATTTTGATCCAAATGGTTAATTTTTAAACTAAAAGAGGCGAATTTTTAACAAACAACGTAAAATGTAATAGTTGATATTTCAACCAAAAATATTTTAAAGTTGAATTCAACCAAAATGGGCGAATTTTCAAAAAATCGTGTAATTTTTCAAATAAAAAAGATCAGTTTTCAACCAAAACAAATAAAAGACAAGTTTTCAACCAAAGAGAAGAAACTTCAACCGATAAAATTTTAGTCAAAAACAGTTGAAAAAAAAGAAGACGATTTTTCTCCAAAACAGTTGGTTTTTTAATTGTCTAAATATGGTTGTTATTAGTTCTCGCTATAAAAAAATATAAAACTTTTGAAAATATGTACTTTGAAATGTTCTGAAAAAAAACTGACCGTGCTTAAAATATTTAATTTTCTTTTTTCAAACTGAATAACTGACACTTTGACTCTATTCTACGAATGAACTATAAACTTTTATTAATCATTTGTATAAAAAAAGCTATTTTCAGGCCTCGGAACTGCTAAAGCTTCAAAAAATAGGAAAATAGTAACCACACTTATCTCAAAAAAGTAACAATAATGTGGCAACAAAGTAACCAAAAATAAATTTTTTTTTACCAAAAAAGACGAAGTTTCCACCAAAATTATGAATCTTCAACAACGAAAATGTATGTTTAAGAAAGCAGTTCAACTTTTAACAAAATGGTTGAATTTTGTTGACTAAAAAAGATAAATTGTTAATGAAAAATCTAATAGTTGAAGGGTTCTATTACACATGCCTGCCAAAGGATTTTTTTGGGGCATCATTTTT